>OY754307.1:86966912-87232621 GCA_963573325.1 Astragalus glycyphyllos | reverse complement strand
CCCAACCCCAACCCACCAACACCGAACCCGAAGTCTTTACCTCTGTCTCCGTCTCTGATTCTCACCCCCAATCCCATGATTACGCTCCATATCCTAAACTCGACCCAAACGACGTCGTTCCATCCCCTCCACCAATCACTACTCCCCCTCCAACCGAATCTCGCGCCGCCGATGCCGCCACCACTATGCCTACCGAATCCAATCCCTACGTCTCTCCGGCACCGGTACAACCACCAGCATCGGCTAAGAGTTAGTTTCTTCCATCTCTATCATAAATTCTACTGGTTTTATCATGCTTATGTGTCTCTAATTTACATTTTTTCCCGCAGATACTTTAGATTCCGTGAAAGATGTTCTTGGTAAATGGGGGAAGAAAGCCGCTGAAGCTACCAAGAAAGCGGAAGATCTTGCTGGGAACATGTGGCAACACTGTATGTATCAATTCAATTTTAATTTCCTCAGTGTTGAAGTTGAACCCTTCTTTGTTGTTGATTTTCCTTATAGAAATGCGATTTGATTCTTCTTTTATTGTTAGGTTTTCTTTGTTTTTGTTTTTTTTTATGTACTTAATATATTGATTGAGTTTTCATGAGACAGTGAAAACGGGACCTAGTTTTGCGGATGCTGCTGTGGGGAGAATTGCTCAGGGAACAAAAGTTCTAGCTGAAGGTGGATATGAGAAGATTTTTAGACAAACTTTTCAGACTGTACCTGAGGAACAACTTCTCAAAACTTATGCATGCTATCTTTCCACCTCAGCTGGTCCTGTCATGGGTGTCTTGTATTTGTCAACAGCAAAACTTGCTTTTTGTAGTGATAATCCACTTTCTTATCAAACCGGTGACCAAACTCAATGGAGCTATTATAAGGTACTATTAAACTGCATGTTTGTTTAATTAAATATGATCAATATATGTGATCTGTTTTGCCGTCCCAATTCGGCTAATTGATTTGATTCCTTCATCTTTACTCTCTATACACGGCTTCATTTTCTATGATTATTTGTTTCTTAATGCTTGCTAGAAGTTTTGTACTACTATTATTTTTGTAGAATTAAATAGAAAGTAATTTCAACCACCGTCATTGTACTTATTAGCTATGAAGCACATATACACAAACTGGGCATAACACCAACGCATACCATACTGATAATGATTTGAGAAAATGGAAGTAGTTAAAGTGTTGGCATCCAACATGACAAACATGTCTTCAATTTGAAGTGTCGGTGCTACATAGCTCATTAGCCATTGAGATTTGAGAATGTGAAAATCACACTTTAGTCTCAAATATAAGTCATCTCAATCCTTCTTAGCAACTAATATCACCAGCATTTGAGGATTTTTAGATCAGTATATGACTCATGGAGTAAGGTGTTTGCTGAAAGTAACTTGGATGTTTATTACCCTTAGGCATATTATACTTAGTCAGTTCCCAAGTTCAGTTATGTAGCTTTTATGTAAAATATAGGTTTAAATATGTTTTTAGTCCCTACAAATATAGCGATTTTCTATTTTAGTCCATACAACTTTTTTTAAATAACTCCCTACAAATAATGACGTCTATTGTTTTAGTCCCTCTGTTAACTTTTCCGTTAAAAAATCGTTGATGTGTCAATTTTTTGTCCTTCATGGTATTTCCATGTCATATTTTTCCATTTCTTTTAATTTTAAAAGCTGAATTGGATTAACCACCTCACTATTGTTTCAACCTCCTACCCCCGAAATCACTACTGAGTTGGATTAATCGCTAAAATAGAAAATCGCTTTATTTGCATCTCTGTAAAATGTTATATGCATTTTAATTTTTATAACTTGTGCCTCGAGTTTTAAGGAGTTTCTTGCATCTCTGTATCATTCTTATAATCTTATTATGGGTCCATGTTTCATAGATGTTTACTGTCAATGGTTCAAAATTTTAAATTAATATTCAAATTATGTGAGTAGACTTCTTTTGAGGTTTTGAGGTTGAAAGTATAAAATTAGAAAGAGTGGAAATAGTTCATGTGGGTTACTTCTTGGCTTGTATCTTATATCATGCTTACTTTTTGTTTCCTTAATATCGAAAGTGATTAAATAAACGAGGTTTGCAATATGATTTTCAATAAACTACACACGTGAATAAATTGATAGATTTAATAAATTTAAAAATGTATATGTGAGGAGGAAAAATAGGGGAAGTGGGGCAGTTACCAGACAGACAGACACACAAGTCCAGTAACTGCTCAGCGCTACTGCCTTGTGCTTTGGCAGCAGTTACTACTGACAGTAACTGTCTCAGAAGCGCTTGTTGTTGTTTAAATGTTGTATTTTCAGTTTTATGTAGTTAGGCAAGTATTTTGGGAAGTTTCTTTCCTTTGGGAGGCCCTGAGCACCTCGAATCGCTCAAGATATCACTGTATTTGCTTCTGTAATTAAGGGAATCACACTGATTCTCTGTAATATTTCTGATTTCAGTAATATAATTCAGAGTATAACTCTGTTGTTTGTCTTAATTTCTCTATTACTAAATTGATTCTATCATAAATGTTTTCTTCAGATTGTGATTAGTGACTACACTTATATGGTGTTTTGTGCTCTGTTTTTGAACGTATCAATGATGATAAAAGAGTATCAACATTATTTGCCAGGGTGCAATTTGAGTAGCTTTGAAATGTGATCCAGAAAGGAGAATCATATTTTAAGAATCAGTGTTATTTAGCTATTATCGTGTTATTAAATTCGTATTGATGGTAGGATATTAACCAACGGTATTTCTGTTTAGACAGCATATTCTTCCAGCATATTTATCTAGAGTACCTCTATGACATGGTTTCATATACTCTATAGAGGACAAGAAAACTCATTATTATTAATTATGCACCAGTGTAATAGCATAAAGTATTTAAATGGTATTTATTATAACTAAGGATAATTTAGGTAAGTCCAAACAAGGGCTATTTTTCCTTCCCTTTCTCTTCCTCTATTTGGATCGGCATATTTGGTCTTATCTACCGGCATAAACACTTGTGAGATTGTTTGGGAGAATTTATAGAAACAGCTTATATCATGAAACATCTTATGACATATTCCTAAGCTCGTTTCAGCTAATTTTCACAATCTTCTTAAGATAGCTTATGAAAACAGCTTATGGCTTGTAGAAAAATGTTATTTGAAATATTTACACGCTTGCTTTTCATCTCTTGCATTAGGTGGTCATTCCATTGCATCAACTGAGAGCTGTGAACCCATCCACAAGCAGAACCAACCCTTCTGAAAAATACATACAGATTATCTCTGTTGACAACCATGAGTTTTGGTTTATGGGCTTTGTGCATTATGACAGTGCCGCTAAACACATTCAAGAAGCATTGCAGTCTCGCTGATTCACATGGATCGAAAAGCACCATGTATTATACTCCCCAAAGATGAGGTCGGTGCTGATAAATTATCCTCTTCACTTAAACATGAAATGTTTAATCTTTTATACTGTAATCTGTTTGTCTAGTTTGTGGAGCTGTTATAGTTTGTGATCGATACTCATTCGTTGTTCATGGAATTATTGTGTTTTAGTTTACATTTGTGACATCTTATTACTTTCTAAATGTGAAAGTTGATTGATTTTTTCAACATGTGAAATATTTACTCGTTTTACATTTAATGTGTTTTGTTTGTTCGGCTGCAGGATATCATTTAGGATATGTTTGGTAAAATTAAACTATAAAGTAGTTTATACTAGTTGATAAGCTATCTTATTGCTACACTTGAGGGTATTGTGAATGTATTCCAGCGAAACAAAATTCATTCCTTAAACACCCATTATAGTTGTGGGTTTAACATTTTCTTTATATAAGGCGGGTCGGGTCTAATATACTATTTTAGACAGAAGGTTGGTCTAACATTCTAAGTCATTTTTTATTGTTAAAAAATTGAACTTTCCAGATTCTCTTTAAATTAAATTTAATGAATGCAAATTCAACATTTTTTTTTTGGTATACAATGCAAAATCAACTTTGACAACTAAAAAAATAATTCCTCAAAAAAACTAAGAAAAATAAAATAAACATATTTTTCTTCCTACAATATCAAATTTGTACATTGTAGCCCAATTTTTAACTTTAGTTTTACAGTTGAGGGCACTATAATAAATTTTGCCCTATATTATTAAACATGATTTCTGTAAAAATGTAGATGTTTTGTTACTATATCGTAAAATTGGTTTTGCTACCAAAATTTAATTTGACTACAAGTGATAGAAATAGCTGTTTTTTCAGTAAAAATGATACAAATAAAAATAGATTTTGTATCAGGTTAAAAATTGTATTAAGTTTGAAAACTCAGATAGAATTAAAATAAATTTTTACAATCAATTTCATTTAAAATTACATTTTTTAAACTCTCTCCCAAACATGCATTAAACCAATAAGATACGCATCTATTCTTTTATTTTAAAATCTTATTATAACAACCAATGAGAATTAGTTCTAGAGAAAGAAGTTTGTCTCCTACAACGTGATCACCTCTAATGAATGCAACATATGAAAAACAAAAAAATAAAACCTAATATAACGTATGGAGTAGTATATTTCCTCTTCATTCTCACAAGATATTGAGACTCTCATTACCAAAAAAACTGAGGTTTCCTTCCATCCTTACTAAAGAAATTTTAGACAGAAGTTTTTAAAATGATAATAAATGTTTGATACTCTCTCTCTCTCTCTCTCTCTCTCTCTCACTCTCTCTCTCCCTCCCTCCCCTCAACATATGATCAATGCATTTTGTATGATAAAAGTTATGTTTTATTTTCTATGCAAAGTTGAGTTTTAAAGCCATAATAACTTTGAATTGTTTTTTTTTTGTTACAACTTTGAATTGTTTTGATCAGCCATGTCAACATTCTTAATTATTAAGTAAATGGTTCAAATAGTTATTACTTAAATATGTTTTTGCATAATTTTGCATTAAGCATTGAGACAGTATTAACAAAATAGAACTTATCGGGAAAAAAAGATGTATCAACAAAATAGAAAAATATAATAAAGGTGGTTCATATGGGAGATGTATTTAAGGAATAATAAAAGTTCTCTATAAAAAGATGTGTTGAATTTAAAGAGACCATGAAGCTAGAGTTTTAAATGTTTCATCTTTGCTAAATGAAATATTTCCCTGGAATAGAGTTAAATCAAACAGCTGCTGGGGTATCCATCTATCAAAAGAAATTATGCCAAAGAGGTTAATGATTTGGAACGAAAAAAAAACAATGTTGTGACAAATCCCATTGTACCCGGGAGCAAATTGTCCAGAAATGAAGATGGTAGAGTTGTTGATGTTACTGCCTAGAAGCAGAAAATAGGTAGCCTGATGTACCTCACTGCAGCAAAATCGGATTTTATGTATGCGGCGTGTTTGGAAAATAGATATATGGAGAGGCCAACTGAGACTCACTTGGTAGTAGTAAAGAGGATTTTGAGATATGTTAAGGCAACTACAAACCTTGGCATTCTATACAAAAAGCACTATGGAAAGGAGCAATGTAAAGGTGAATTGACTGGATTCATTGACAATGAATATGTCGGAGTCACTGATAATAGAAAAAGTACCTTCAGATATGTTTTAATGCTTGGTTCTGCAGCTGTTTTTATGTATTCTCCAAGAAGTAGTGATCTGGTTTACTCCAATACTGCTAGTCAAGTTGTTGATATAATGACTAAGCCATGAAAGTTGGAGTCCTTTAGAAGAGAAAGGGAAAAGCTAGGCATGTCTGTCATGGAGAATTTATCATAGAGAATTAACCACTTTTGCTGTAATTGATAGTTAATTAGCCTGTTGAAACTGACTTTTATATCTTTCTGTTTTAGACTCTAACTGTTGGTGGTTATAGACAGTTAGTTTGTGGCTAGCTGATTTCATTTGTATAAATGCATATTCTACAGAACCATTTGGCAATTGAATGAATTATGTTTTCAGTTACCATTTCACCCTACGAGTTCCTAACAAAACTATGGGAGGGATAACCTACTCTAGTAACTAGAATTGTGTTCCTTGCTCAAGATTCACTTACGACCTCTTTGAGAGTTTGAAAGGGAGGGGAGGAGAGAGCTTTTGTAGAGTGGAGTAGAGAGAAAGATATGGAAATCTTTCACCTTAATTGAGAAAGTAGTTTTGTAGCCTTTAATAAGAACATACTTATGATTAATATACTTCTAATTTTAAAACTATTTTTAAAAGTTGTGAATGATCTAAAGAATTTTTCTAAGCCCTCACAAACCCTCATCCAATACATTTTTTGAGTTCCTCCATAATTGGGGGATTTAATTTTATGAAGAAAAATAAGCTCCCCATATATTAAAGTTGGTGGAAGATCCTTCATTCCATTTATCTTTCTATTAATCATTTTGTTTTTCAAGTCTTCCCCTCCCCTCCAAATTAACTCCCAGGCAAGTCCTTAGAGAATGGAAGTCAATGCAGTCATAGAGGTACACATATACTTCACGGTGGACAAGAAGTTGATTTGGATGACTCTTTGAATGGTTAAACATGTCGTAGGCTATTTCAAATGCAACATGGATTGTGCAACATTCTTAGATGAATCAAAGTTGTGAGTTGAAATATGTTTTCATGACTCTTCATGTACCTTTGTGCGTTTTTTTGAAAGGCAAACATAGAGATATATGTATCCGAGCACAAATGATACTCAACTCATATATAAGCAAGAAAAATCAGCCACCGCCAAAAGAAACCTGTAGTAATAACTACTATCTTTTAGAAATACAGTCAATAAAATCAACATAATATTCATAAAATAAACAAGAGGAAGGGTTGTCCCTAGTCTAAAACCATTGTCAAAAGAAACCCGTAGTAATAACTACTACCTTTTGTGTTTTTTTTAAAGAGTCTCGATAAAACCTTCTGATGCAAATCCTCCTTAGGAAAAAATCATCAGAAGGGGTCTAAGTCCTATACTTTGGTTTCAATATTTGAGTTTTGTGACTATCCCACAAATTATTACTAGATGTTAGTCCTACTTATATTGTCCTCTTTGACTTTGATGGAATGATTTAAGTCCTTTTATGCTAAAAACAAAGGAAAAAACATGTGGGGTTTCTCTTGTAGCGGATTCATTAAATTCTGCCTACAATGGAACTAATTACATGCTCAATAACAAATTGAAATGACATCATGAATTCATGATTTACTTCATCCTCCGGTGATCTCCCCACTTTAAATTTTGTCTACGTACCTTATCCACGACAATATGGAAAGGCAATCAGCTAACAGACATCATTTTTTCACGGTTAGACAAATTAACTGGCAAATATCGAGGTTTTGTTTGATAAAGTTAATCTGTTAGTTTATAATTGATAGTTTATAACGAATGAATTCATCGTAGGTGTTTGACATGACTAGTTTATAGTATTTTTTTCACTAATTTATAGCACGATAATAACATGTGGAGTACACGTATAAGCAATAAGCATTGCGAAGTATGGCCCCTAAAATTTACAAGTTATTAATATTGTGAACTAACCATTCTATTCTGTAGACATGGACCAACAATTTTGATGAGAATAGAGAAGGGACCGTGTTGAATTGGAGGTTTAGAGAAGGATATTGACGCCACACTCAAGAAATGGATGAGAAAGTGAGTGATAAGTCGTGTATTTTGATCGCCACAAGTTGCCTTGATAAGATCGGGTTTGGTTCTTTTACCCAAGAACACAAGGTAAGCTCTCGCAAATGGAGGAAACTCAATTTTCATTCATAATTCAGATATGATCTCTTCATTCCAGATAGACACATATATATAGCCTTTTAGGGCAGCATGGAGATGTAAACAAAAGGCACTTCTAAGTGACATTATTCCTAATGATAGTCTTAACTATCTTTATTTAGTTGCTTATAAATACCTTAACTAAGTGACTAATTAATAAGCACTTCTAAGTGAATATTCAGAAAGCACTAAAACTATCTAAAGAGTCACCAAGGCATGCAAGCCAAAGGTTTCCTCTTATTATTAGATAAAACTAAAATAAAACCATTAAATTTTGACCAAAATTCATCTTCAGCATCCAGACCGTTTTTCACTATGATAGTAACCGAATATGAAATTATGGCTGGAAAGAAAATTGTAGGACTCTTCCTTATCTTTCCAACGCATCAAGAAACACGCCAATCGGACTTCTAGATCTTGAGATATGACCAAAACAAGACAGATGTGTTATTTTCAACAATGTCCACTTTTCTGTCTTAGGCTTGATTTTATTTAGAATCCATCCTAGGTTGTGATCAAATTTGTGCTCGATCAAGTAATTAACCCAATAGATGTAGGAACGTGATGACAGATTTTTGCAAATGCACTTCAACGTTTTATCAATTTAATTCATTCAAGCTCATCCTCCTATAGTAAGTTTAAGGGGGTGTCGGTAAAAGTAGTTAACTGAACACTACATACTGTAGTTTCAATCTGGTCTTTGGCCGTTCGATCGGACTATGGTCCAATTGAGATTGAAGCAACCGCTAGACTAGTAGTTCAACCGGTTGAACCGTCCAGACTGATTCTCACAATATTATAGGCTATTTATAATATTTCTATAATTTAACTATTTAAGGACCAAATAAGAGAGAGATAAGTTAAGGACTGAATTTAATGTTTATTCTTGAATTGAAAAAATTTATTATTTTCTCTATTTGTATCCTATTCTGTTACTCCCTCCCGTCACATAAGGGACAATTTTAGTTGAGTCTCTAATAGCCCTAATGCCAAAACTAATTATCTCACAACTTATTAATGAGAATTTATACTATCCTAAATATTTATGAAGTTTTGAATTTCCAAGAGGATGAACTTACACCACTCTAAATTATTATATCGCCAAATATTGATGGCTCCACTTTCATTTTCACATGATTATATATATATATATATATATATATATATATATATATATATATATATATATTAGAATGTATTTACCAAAACAAAATTGAGGAGAACATGATATTAAATAGGGTTATTTCAGTCTACATCTTTACTAGTTAATGTTTTTTTTTGACGTGGATAGTTAATGTTTTCTTATTACATTTGTCATTTGCTAAAATTATTTTAAATTGCGGTTGCCACTACGGATGCGGTCGTTGCGACACACATTGCATCCATTCAGTGTGAATTGATTTTAAATTTGCACAATATATTATTGTTTATGACATATCTTTAAAATCACTACATCAATTTGGACTAATTACGGCGGTCGAGTAGCGGCGGTTGCCACTAACCGCCTCCGCTTGAAAGCTCAGCGGCGGTTGCATTTACCCGCCGTTAGCCTTTGATACCGGCGGTTCATATATGTCATAGCGGCGGTTCAAAAAAAACAATTTCGCGCCCTCAAAATGTTTACGCGCATTTTTTCTTTCTCACAAGGATACTAATTCACTCACTTTACTCTTCACTTTACTCTGAACCTTCGCAACACGGAATCAATTTCAGCATAACTTAGCTGGTTTCTTCATCAATTTCAACACTAGGCTTTTCTTCATCACTTCGAAGGTTCTTCTCAAGTTCATCACTAACGGGAATCGATTTCTTCTTAATCTAACGGTAACAGTTCATCACTTCTTCGATTTCTTCTCATTTTCCTTTCAATTTCTTCATCACTTCTTCTGATTTATCATATCTGCAGCTGGTTTCATCACTTCTGGTTTCGATTTCTTCATCATTTCTTCTGATTTCATCTATTCTTCAGGTTAGATAAACCCTAAGTATTTCTCTTCATCACTTCTTCTTCGATTTGTGCATATTGGATAAACCCTAAGTGTTTCTCTTCATCGATTTGTGAATGTTGGATAAACCCTAAGTATTTGTTGAAGTGCCTGATCCTTTCTTTGCTTCTGGTTTTGCTTTGCTTTGTGTGTATTGTTAATTTGCTTTGTTGATTGGCTATAACAGTTCTTACAGATTCATGATTTGGGAGTTTAGAGTATTTTAGATTAACTATTGAACTATTTGGAACTATTTGTAAAGCCCTCAATAAAAATGACTAAATGAACTATTTGGAACTATTTGCAAATTTGGGAGTATTTTAGATTCATGTTGACTATTTTATGTCATTCTTGCAAAATTTGGGAGTATTTTAGATTCATGTTGACTATTTAGATTCATGTTTCTAAGCTGTTGATGAATCAAAATAACAGATTAGCATACATTTAAGAAGAATATATCATTCTGTTCTTATTTAGTGTTATTTTTCAGGTGATTTGATTTAAAGTAATTTTTACTGGTTAAAGAACATTAGTACCCATAATTAAAGTAGTAATGTCTAAATCTTTTCATATTGTTCATGAAATTAAAATCTCTGGCTTTTGCTTTTAAAATAATTGATGTTTATGACATTGATACATAATAGTTGCTACATGCTTGGGGTAGCTACAAAATCATTCTTTTTAAATTTTCTTTTGCAAAATTTAGTTTAGGGCTATGCCTCCGAAGTGTTTGCCAAAAGGGAAATGTTTCTTAAAAAAGTTATGTCTGGAGACTCTGCAATTAAGTTCTCTGGCTTTTAGTATTTTCATAATAAGCAACAGAGGAATTCTGTGAACAGCAATGACAATTTTGTCACCATAAGAGTTCATGCAAACAGATTCATGTTTGTGGAAGAAATTAGTTGAGTTATATTTTGCATCTCTATAAAATGTTTATTCATTTGCTTGCACATTACTCATTTTGGCTGCAGCTACGGGTTGTTTCAAAATTACACACAGGTCCAGTAAGCCAAAAAGCATATTATTTTCCTTTCATAAGTGCCTAGCTTCCTTCTAGTTTTGATTTGGGGTTTGTTTGGATTTGAAGTGCTAGTTGTGCAAGTGATTAAACTGGTTTATTATTTTTTATATGAAAAAAGCTGCTAATATACTCTTTATAGCATTCTTTTGCACATGAAGAAGATATGGAAGGTTGGTTTTGGTAGTAGTATTCTTCTGTGGCTTACTTCTGGTGTGTGCAATATTTGAACCAGTTAGAGGCTTAGAGCAGAGAAGCAGATTCTGAATTGTTTCAAACAACTAGTTTTTGAATGATATATGTTGACTGAATGATAGAATGGATAAGTCATGGATTACGAAGCCACGAACTTCGATTGAGGATGTGCGAGGGATTAAGGAATTCATTACTTTTGCCTATAAACATTCTTCAGTAGAGTACTCCATTTCCAGTAGAGTACACTTATTGGTTCTACCACGGGGAGTCCAAGATAGGAGGCAATCTTAACACCTCTACATTAAATGCAGTTCAAGACGTACACCACTATTGGTGAAGATCCAATTTGAAACATGATTAATGATGCTTTTGGAGTTGATAGGCATGATGCAAATGAAGTAGCAGGTGCATCTAATGTAGAGATTGAAAGTGATGCAGACGTGACTCCAGACACAACTCAAGTAAGGAGTGAAGCCAAAGAATTTTATGAAATAGCAAGTGATGGAGAGCAACCTTTGTATGATGGGTGTACAAAATATTCAAAGTTGTCTTTTTTGGTGAAGTTATATCACATCAAATGCTTGTGTGGAATGAGTGACAAGGCCATGACAATGATTTTAGAACTCTTACAGGATGCATTTGACCATGCAAAGATTCCAAGTTCTTTTTATGAGGCGAAGAAAACTATCACCAAACTTGGTTTGCACTATGAAAAGATACCCGCGTGTCCTAATAATTGTATGCTCTATTGGGGAAATAAGGAAGATGAAGAGAGGGAGACTTGCAAAGTTTGTCACACTTCCAGATGGAAACCGAGAGGAAAATACAAGAAGAATGAGATGTCTGTGAATGACAATAGTATGAAGAAAGTGCCTGCAAAAGTTCTCCGTTACTTTCCATTAAAACCTCGATTACAGAGACTATTTTTATCTTCAAAGACCGCTGAGGATATGAGATGGCAAGCTGTTAATAATAAGAATGATGGAATGATGAGGCACCCCGGAGATTCTGAAGCATGGAAGCAATTCGACTCAACACACCCTTTGTTTGCATCTGATTCGCGGAATGTCTGTCTTGCATTGGCTACTGATGGTTTTAATCCTTTTGGTGTGATGAGTTCAAATTAAAGTATTTGGCCAGTTATTCTCATTCCATACAATACTCCCGCATGGGTGTGTATGAAACAGACATCTTTTATAATTTCAATGATAATTCCTGGGAAAAAAATGCCAGGAAATAATATAGATGTCTACTTGCAACCTCTCATCAAAGAGTTAAAAGAGTTATGGACAATGGGTGTGGATGCCTATGATTCTTTTGAGCGCGAGATGTTCAAATGACATGCATCTTTAATGTGGACAAGAAGTGATTTTCCTAGGCTAGGAACACTTTCGGGATGGAACACGTACACCGAACTTGCATGCCCGTCCTGTAACTTTGACTCCATTCCTTGTCGTCTTCCTTATAGTAGAAAATGGTGTTTTATGGGTCATCGGCGTTTTCTTGACAAGAGACACAAATTTAGATTGAAACGAATTCGCTTTAATGGGGAGCAAGAGATGCGTTGTCCGCCTAAAACATTGTCTGGGATTGAAATTCTTGAACAAGTTCATAACATTAATACCACATTTGGAATATGTTTGAACCTCAAGATGCACCAATACTGCAAGATGAGATTCCTGAGCTTTGGGATGACATTCATGAACCTCTTCAAGATGAGATTCCTGAATTTGTTGTTAATGATGAAGGTTCAACCACACTCCGTGCAAAGACTGATGCAAATTGGAACGTGGAGATAATTGGTATATCTACTATAATTTTAGTTTCTCTTTTACTTGTCTTTTGTATTAGTTTATGTTATATTAATATTTTGGTTTATTTTGTGTTAGATGGACAGGGTAATCATAAGCAAACACGCTTAAAGCTAAAACATGTGATCCCAAACAAAATAGGATTTAAAGTACTAACTCAGTGGAATGCACGAGGCCAAGGAATAGGAGATTCTTCTGGATTGTTATCTGGGTATTTGGGTACAATTGCTAGCAATTTCGATAAATTTCCTATTTTGTATGAAAATTGGAAACAAGTTCTAGGAGGTTACAAGGACACTGTTTATGATTTTTCCATAAAGGTATGAACTAAACTAACTGAATATATTTTTTTAATACTCAAGTTTTGTTGCTAACATTATTCATTGTGGTTGTCTTAAGGAAAAATTTGTGGTCAACGATCTTCATAACGAGAAAGTTATCTTACAAAGCTTAGGAAAGAAATGAAGGGACAATCGATTTAAGCTTTTTCGTGATTACTATAACTGGGAGCTTACCTTAGAACAGAATCTGCAGAGGGTACCACAAGGCATTAATCCAGATCATTGGAATATGTTTGTGCATTATAGATTGACTGCTAAAGCTATGGTAATAAGTGAATTTGTGTTGCACCATATAGGAGATAGCTGACTATTGAATGTGTTACTAATTATTAAATTTGTTGCACCATATAGGAGATAGCTGAAAAAAATGTAGAGAACCGGTCAAAGCAAAAAGTTCTGCATACATTGGGCACCAAGTCACTAGCAAGGAAGCAACATTGGGCACCAAGTCACTAGCAAGGAAATAACATGAATTGGTATAGTTCACTCAATGGGTTTAAGAACATAAATTAATTATTATATAATTATATTCTTATATTTATAAGCTGCAAATTTTTAGGAATTGCAAGATGGGCGAACCTACACTAGAGGGGACATGTATCAAGTTTCTCACATGAAAAAAGATGGTGAATTTGTGAATGATGAGGCGAGAGAAATATATGTAAGTGTATTATATCACTCTTTCTGGTTTTGATCTTCTAAGTTTCAGAAAATAACAGATTCCTCTGTTATAGTTACATTCACCGTTAGAAATAGTAAGCAAAACACTGTCAGCAATAACAAATTTTAGATTCTTTGGTGAATTGATTTTGAATATTTGTGATTCTTTGGTGTATATCATTGGACTTGTGTTTTGTTGAATAGCTTTGTGCAATCTTGTTTCAAACCTTTTCTTTGTCCAGTGAACTTTGTATTAGTTGAGTAATTAGTTGAGTACTTAGCTGTGTTTCTTAATCTGCTTTTCTTAGTAAAACTCACTAACAAGTTGTATTGCAACTACTTATATTTGCAAATGTTTAGGCTTATTCTTAATTACACTAACATGCCTATAATGGGCCTCTAATGAGTCTGATGTCAATGCTTACAAGTTGGTCCTGAGACTTCTGTTAGTATTACATCTATGAATGATTATATAGTTACTTAATTATATAACCTCCCAAAACAATACAGCAAACACAAAATAAAAGAAAAGTCGTTGCTTAATTGGACAGCAACAAAAATGAAAAAATTGAAGCATGAGTAGAATTGAGGAGGGGTATGTTCTGATTGCTGGATTATTATTGGCATTGTCTATTGTTGCACCAGGCTCATTAGCAGACACTTTTTGATCTGATTGCTGTTTTTATTCAATACTTGCAGGAACAATTACAAGAGGAAATCCAGAAGTGTTCTAATTAGAATGAAGCCTTCGTTGCAGTTTTTGGGAAAGAGCATCCGGGGTATGTTCGAAGTATGGGAATGGGTGTAGTGCCATCTCAAATCAATGGAAGAAACCCTAGCTTTATGGCAAACTCTTCATCAGACGCCAAGATAGCTCAGATGCAGATTGAGATTGACACCTTAAAAGAACAACTTGCTAAAGTTAATAGTTTAAGGGAACAGATTGCTGAGGCCAATAAATTAAAGGCACAGATGGCTGAATTTGATGTAGTTAAACAACAACTTGCTTATCTCATGCAAACGGTTAGAGGAAATCAGCTAGGATCATCATCAAATGGGGCTATTTAGATAGTTTATTTCTTTATGTGATGTACTTCGAGCAGAGTTTCTAGTTTAATATTTTGAGTTATGAACTTAAAGAATATTTTATGACTTTAGTTTAATATTTGTATGTTATAAACATGAAGAATGGTTTTATGCTATCAAATTATTGGTTTAAATGTTGCTGCAATTTATATTTTGGTCTAAGAGTGTATTTTACATTTAGCAATAATTAATATTTGTATTTTAAAGTTGGCAAAAAAAAAAAACTCAAGATAGCGACGGTTCAGACCCGCCCCAATTTGTAAAGCAAAAACCAGTTAAAGCTAGCGGCGGTTCAGACCTGCCCCAATGTAAATAATTTTAAAAAAAAAGCTTTCTTTTCACGGCCGTTCAGAACCGCCCCAATGCAAACATTTTAGAAACCCATGTTACCAGATAACGACAGTTGGGCCCGCCACAACAATATAACGGCGATTAGGCCCGACGGTTGTCAGAACCGCTGCAAGACACCTGCCGGCGCAGAAAAGCGCGGCTGAACAGTAACCGCTGTGTCAGAAGGTTTCCGGCGGTTGAAACCGCCGCCGCTCTTCCCCAGAACAGCCGCAACCCTCTTTTTTTTTTGGTAGTGAATCGGGCATATCCCATTTTACCTCTAAAATCTCGTATCTCCAACATTAACAACCCATTGTCACTTTAAAATATTTCTAACTCTTCAAAGGTCTCTTTATATCTATGATTTCAAGAATGAGGAAGATAGAAAAATAATTTGTGAGTACAGTAAAGTGCATTGCGGCCTTATGTAATCCCTTCATCCATTGCGTTGCGGTGTTGCAATGCGGGTTTTCTGTGATTTACGTACAGCACATTGCAATTGCAATTTGATGTCGATTGGGCATTGCCGCAACGATAATATTGCAGCCACATCACGTGATGGGGTTCGCAATTTGAAACCATGGAACCTAGACCTAAGCAGTGAATCATCCGTCCAGACAACATGCGAAAAATTGGCAATATTATTGTCCCCGACCTTAATTCTAGAGTTTTCTGAGATCCAATCCCTTTACTCAAGACACCGCTGCAAGACACCTGCCGGCGCAGAAAAGCGCGGCTGAACAGTAACCGCTGTGTCAGAAGGTTTCCGGCGGTTGAAACCGCCGCCGCTCTTCCCCAGAACAGCCGCAACCCTCTTTTTTTTTTGGTAGTGAATCGGGCATATCCCATTTTACCTCTAAAATCTCGTATCTCCAACATTAACAACCCATTGTCACTTTAAAATATTTCTAACTCTTCAAAGGTCTCTTTATATCTATGATTTCAAGAATGAGGAAGATAGAAAAATAATTTGTGAGTACAGTAAAGTGCATTGCGGCCTTATGTAATCCCTTCATCCATTGCGTTGCGGTGTTGCAATGCGGGTTTTCTGTGATTTACGTACAGCACATTGCAATTGCAATTTGATGTCGATTGGGCATTGCCGCAACGATAATATTGCAGCCACATCACGTGATGGGGTTCGCAATTTGAAACCATGGAACCTAGACCTAAGCAGTGAATCATCCGTCCAGACAACATGCGAAAAATTGGCAATATTATTGTCCCCGACCTTAATTCTAGAGTTTTCTGAGATCCAATCCCTTTACTCAATCCCCCACTCACCTATACAACAAATATACTTCCACCAAACCGAAGTAGACAAAGGAAAGCTCAACTAGAGAAAGTAGGTCATAGAACCTATATCGCAACCATGCTTTGAAAAAATACTTCCTTCCATAAAACATCCCCACTTGAGAGAAACCTCCGACGTCACTTATCTAACAGACTAACTATGTATTTTAGACATAGAGGAAGCTTTAAGTGCTCAAGATAATTGTGTTCATTTCATTAAATACTGCTAAAGATAATTTTGCAGACATTGAGGAAGCTTCAGTGCTGAACCACACTAGAAACTAATAAACCTATAGTATTAAACTTACAGTTGGTGATTAATTAAATTTGTTGTTAAGAAGTATAATTTCGAAAGAGAATTACCTGAATATAGTTAACGAGAAAGAGAGAAGAGAATAAGAAAAAGACAAAGGAAAAGTGGAGAGATGGCAGAAGCAATAACGTGGTGCAGTGTTCACCAAATGACCAAAGTCAGAAAAAGTCTGCATGTCTGATCCGCAAACTGTGACAATACAGGTAAACACTGTACGAGTTTGTCGCGTGAAATACCCACTCATCATATTCTTCTCATTACTTTTTCACACCAAACTAACCTAACCAAACAATGTGATTAATCATTGAAACCATTTTCATTCAATTTTCACAGATTGAAAAAAAAAAAAAACAGCAACTCAACGCATATATATGAAGAAATTAAGTTGAATAACTGAAAGTCCTGGGAACAAATAATTAATAATGCAGAACTGGGTACGTAGTCTTCATCAAATACTAGAAATGAACAACTGAAAACAAAGCCAAAAAGAACATAAAATAATGGAACATGAAATCTCTAGGAGTCATTAATAGTTTGTGAATTATCAGTAGGGTACGTTAAAGTGTATCTAGAATGGAGTGGAGTACTAAGAAAGAAAATGAGTAGTAGAACTAGAATGAAGACATTAATATGAGAGAGAGAGAGAGAGAGAGAGAGAGAGAGAGAGAGAGAGAAATGAAAATAAAGCTACACTAGTACAGCTAGGGCGTTGATAAGGAGGAGAAAAAGATGACAAATGTGAATGACAGCAAAGTAACTGAAACAGCTACAGCTTTCTTCTGCATGCCATGCCATGCCATAGTACGTTGGAATTTATTCCCTGTGTTCATCTGCATTCTCTTCTGCTCATTATCACGGGATCATAACATGAAATGAATTATTCAACTTTCTTTGTCTTTATTGTAAACCCGTACTAGTTCCAGCTTCTTGTCCTTCTCCTACTCCTACCTCACTGTTTGATCCCTTCCTTGCTGAAGGAATTGCTCACAATAATTAGCCAGTATTAAACAATAATGATTCATCAACAATTAATCACTAAAATCTCATCACATCACATACTTAAATAAAATCAAAATTAATTAATTAGAAAGGAGGAATGAGTAAGAACTAAGAACCCTAGCTACCTAGATCTCCATGTGAAAATTTAACATAAAGATTTGTTCTTGTTCCCTTCTGATCCCTTATTTCACACAAAAACATGTCCCACTGGTCCAATTGACACTAAAATCCATTAACAATACCAAAAATGACCAACCATCTTGTCTTGACCTAAAAATTAAAAGAGAGAAAAAAAAAAGAAAGGAAATTAGGGTTTCTTACCAAGAGTGTGTTTGTTATTGTGCATCCAAACCTTAAGCACATTTCTCTTCACACAATTCTCTGCACAGAATTGTTCAACAGCAGCTTCATCATGTTTCTGAATTCTCCACCCTAACCGTTCCGCAAATGCCAGCATCTTATCCTTTTGCTCCGACGTGAATTTTGTTCTAAACCTTTTCTTTGTACCACTTGCGCTACCTCCACCACCACCGCCACCGCTGCTGCTTGGATTTGACATGTCATCTTCTTCTCTACTGAATCCCCCACCGGATGCTGCAGCAGGAAGTGCTAATGGCCGGTGTTGAGACACTGGTGGAGTTACCAAGTGATGGTGAAGGTAACCAGGTGGTGCTGATGAGCGGTGGTAATAAGGAGAAAATTGGTGGTGGTACTGAGGATGAAGTGGTGGTTGTGGCTGTGACCGTGGTTGCTGGTGATAGGAGGTGATTTCGCCGTCGATCTCTTTCCGGTGAAAGTTCCGGTGGCAGTTACAAGCAGCGCAAATTACGGCCTCTAGTGTCCCTTCCTCTCCGGCTGCCATGAACTCGCAACAACCATCGACGGCGTGGCCGCCGATGCTTACCGCGTGGTTCTTTTGACATTCTCTGTATCTGACGTTCCCAGTGGACCCGACCTTGCGACTGGCTGGGTTCGTTGCTGCTCCTCCCTCGACAACACCGGCGGTGCCCATTTTGGACCTCACGGCTGAGTTTCCTAGTGAGCCGTAACCTGCCGCCGGAAACCCCATTTCTTCTTCCTCTTCCTCCTCTTCCTCGTGGTCTTCGTGCTCGTCAAATTCCATTTCGCTTTTTCCAACCTTTTTAAAATAATAAAAATAATAAAATTGAATATTTTTCTGTTTAATGTGGACTTTGGGTTATTCTATGGGACTAGGTAGGAGAGAAGATCTACAATCAAAAATTCTATGGGAGATGAGATGAGTCAATTGAATTGAATGATAAAGTCACAAAGCACAGGAAATTTCACTTAGGATAATAAATAGGTAAGATTGCTGTGTATTTCTGTTATTTATATTATTATTTAAATAATTTTTTTACAGATGCTTGTACTAAAGTATTATTTTTATTATAATTAATAATTTGTTTGAACTCGGGTTTGAAGATAAGAGAGGGGAAGAGGATGTGGTCATCAATACCCGTCTCTCTGCAGAAAAAGAGGTGTCTCACTCTGGAAAGCCTTTCAAAAACTTGACATTACTGTAACATCTCATCCATCATCTTCAGACATTTACTTTTTACTTTAACCACCCATTCCTGTACTATTCTCTTCTTTTACTTTTACTTTTTATGTAATGTAATACATTATTAGTATTCCATAGCATAAATAACTTAATAATGTCTTAATGTATGGAAGAAGAACGATAGAGAAATAAGTATTCAACAATTTTACTACTACATCATGTTTATTTTCATTTTCACACGTTACCAAATTATGGTTAAGTAGATACACTTCACCACTTGTGAAGGAATGGGAGGAAAAAGAATGGAATGATGGTTGGATTATTAGCAGCAGAAATGGTAGAGGAAGCATAAACTTAGGACACCGACATGTTACCGGAAAAATTAATCTGTCGGCATTTATGGGAGCTGCCTACGTGTCCTCCTATTCCGACATGACATGACGTCACTCAACTCTCACATTTCTCTACATTTTCTATTACTATTAATAGGAGTCCTTAGTTATACTAGTGATTAGCCTCACCCTCGCCCCATTGATTTGGTACGGTTAGATAGTTCCACGTTTCATTACATTATTACACTGGAGTATCAGGGTATGCTAATGCTAATGCTAATGCTAATGCTTATCTTACTCCAAAGCATTATTCGAGTATCAACAAAGCCAAAGCACGTGCTATCCTAACAACCTACTATGTCTTTTTTCAGGGGCCTAACAACGCATATCTATCAAACGTATATCCACTATTGAATCACATGATTACTGAATCACCCATATCCACAGTTTGATTATGTGGCTTATTTCACCCAATTTAAGGAATTCAAATCAATTGAAATATGGTTACAAGGTTTTTTTTTAACAATCAAACCTACTTCACTTCATTTCATTTCATTTCACATCATGTCTGCAATATAAAGAGGCATTAGGGGCGTTCGCGGTGCGGATTAGTTCGGTTTTGAGAAAAAAAGTGAGTCGAACAGTAAGATAAATATAGACGCGATTTATTTTGGTTCGATTGGATACTAAAAAACAAACCGAACCAAACCAAACCAATGCGGTTTGGATTGGTTCGGTTGGTTCGGTTTTTGACGAAACAAAACAATTTATAAATCAGCTCATTTAAAATAAAAATTCACCGATCTAAAACAATTCATAAAGCTATCAAAATAACAATTAAATCCAAGTACATTCAACTCCAAAATAACAAACATAAGGTTCTACCAAGTGCCAACAATTAAATTAAATCCAAATACATTCAATTAACAAAATCAAACATAATATAATCAGATTCAACTTGAACTACATTCAACAATAAACATAAGGTTTTAATTCAAGAGAGGCTAGGTTATTAGATCAGATGTGGGCAATTGAATTGGGCTTCTGCGTGAGTGTTGGGCTTAAATTCACCTACTGGAAGTAGGCTCACTTACTGGTGTAATAAAAAAATACTCTATTGTATTTTCGCAGTTCGGTTTGGTTTGGTTCGGTTCCTTAAATTCAAACCGCAAACCGAACCGAACCGCTCGGTTGGTGAGAAAACAAAACCGAACAAAACCAATAGATTGCGGTTTTTTTGCGGTTTTCGGTTTGAGTTGGTTCGGTTTGCGGTTTTCTATTGGTTTGGTTCGGTTTTGAACACTCCTAGGCATTATTACATAATAAAAACGAGAATAAGTACTATTAGTGGAACTCTAGTAAATATTAGATCAGTCGGGTGAAAATTAATCTAATATTTCTTACAAAAATGTAAGAAATTGTTGGCTGATATGCAAGTATTAATAGCGTACCATAGCATATATGATCTACCTTATATAAGGCTCATTGGGTAAAGCAACACAATAGCATCGTATATAAGACGATACCTTATATAAGACTATACTTATACATGACATGGATTAAGTTTGAGAAATTAGGGGTTTTGGGTTTTAGGGAAAGAGATTAGGGATTAAGAGTTGAAGAGTTATAGATTTGTGGTGGTGGCTCGCCGGGGAAGATGAAGATGTAGATGGTGTTTGGAGGAAGAAGATGAAGATGGAAATTCTTGTGTTTATGTCAATTTGGTCATTTATGTTTTTTTGGTTTCAATTTGGTCCCCCATCGGCCACATCACTTAATGAATTCCAAATCAGCCCTAACACTTAAGACGGCGCGTCAGCAGTTAACTGCCAGCGTGACGCCTGTTAAGTTAATGGATGGAAAATACCCAAAAAATGACCAAAATGACACATAAGTGGAAAAAGAGGGACCAAAATGAGAAAAAAAAAGATAAAGGACCAAAGTGGAACCAAAGTATAAAGGACCAAAAGTGCAATTTAGCCTATTATTAGTGAAACTCTAGCACAGTGGCGGATACAGAGATTAGTGGGAAAAATGTTAGAAATTATTGTGTATGACTCATATGAAGTATTAATGGGGCTAGGGCGAGCGAGCTGAGCTAGCGTAGCGTAGTGAACATGATTGGTTTGTAATTGGAAAGTAGCGTAGCGTAGCATATCAATGGAGACAGACTATATTAATTGAAGAGGTCTTTTTATGATCTAAAGTAGTCTTCAAGATAGTGGTACAAGCATTTTGATTCAAAGATGCTTAAGAAAAAGATTTTAATTTGTGTTTATGCAAAGAGTCTTGATGATGGTCCTTATATTTTCTTGTTACCGTATGTGGATGACATGCACGTTGATTGCTGCTAATCATTTACATGATGTAAATGAACTGAAAATCATGTTGGGTAAAAAATTTGATATGAAGGACTTAGGTGCTGCTAAGAAGATTTTTGGGATGAAACTCATAGGTAGGGGTGTTCGTGGTTTGGTTCGGTTTTGAGACAAAAAGTGAACCGAACCGCAAGGTAAAATTACATGCGGTTTGGTTTGGTTCGGTTGGCTTCCTAAAATAAAACCAAACCAAACCAATGCGGTTTGGATTTGTTCGATTGGTTCGGTTTTTTCTAAGACAAAACGTAATTTAAAACGAAGTTAAAATAATTAACATAAGAAATGGCTAACATAAATCTTTAAGAAAAAATCTACTCAAATATATGTAGTATATAAATTACTCTCTTTTAGTTTTTTTAAGATAGCTAAGACAATGTTTAAAAGAATTTGAATTAAGTATTTTATTCTAATTTTTAAAAATATCATAACAATATGGATTGTTTGTAAGTGAGTCAAATAATTAATTGGATTTGGGCTAGTAAGCGAGTGAGAGTTGAGTTTTAGTTGCATTTGGGTTAGTAAGTTAGTAAGGAAAGTTGTAATTCAACAAGCATTAGTGTTACTTGCGGTTTGGTTTGGTTTGGTTCGGTTTCTGAAATCAAAACCGCGAACCGAACCGCGCGGTGCAATGAAAAAAGAACCAACCAAAACCGATCAAAAGTGGTTTTTTGCGGTTTTCGGTTTGGTTTGGTTTGCGGTTTTCTATTGCTTTGGTTCGGTTTTGAACACCCCTACTCACAGGGATAAGAGTGCTAGAAAATTATGTCTCTCTCAGAAAATCCATGTTGAAAAGGTGTTAGACAGATTTGAGCTCTCGTTGGATCAGTGTCCAAGGAAAGATGCAGAGGGTCAGTATATGTCAAATGTTCCTTATGTCAGTCTTGTTGGTTGTTTAATGCATGCTATAGTTTGCACTAGACCAAATTTGGCACAAGATGTAAGTCAAGTTTGCAAGTATACGTCCAAACCAAGAAAGCATCATTGGGAAGTAGTCAAGGGATTTTCAGGTACTTAAAGGTACAACAGGTTATGGTATATATTATGTTTAGCAAAGAAAAGGGTGATCCTTCAGTCATCAGATAGGTTGATTCAGACTATGCTGACGATATGGATGATAGATGGTCTGTAACAAGATATGTCTTTACTATTGCAGGTGGACTTATCTGCTAAAAATCATTAGTTCAATCCATAGTGGCCATGTCAACAACTGATGCAAAGTACATGGCAATAGCTGAAGCTTCCAAAGAGAGGCCTTATGGCTTACAGGATTAGCGAAGGAATTGGGTGTTGGGCAAGGTGGATTTCAGTTGCATTGTGATGGCCAGCGTGTCATTTACTTGGCAAAGAATCACGTGTATCACGTCGGGACCAAACATATTGATGTGAGGTTTCACAAGATCAAAAAGCTAATCACCAGACACAAGTTCAAACACTGCTTGGACTTGTTAGATGTTCCTTAGTGTTAAGCATGAGCTCTACTCCCCAAAGCCAATGATGTGAACGACATTCAATGATTCTTTATAGGTGCTTGATATTTACCAAGGTGGAGATTGTTGAATATTGCTCATATGCAGCATCAATGGGGCTGGGGGCAGGGAGTTGAGCTAGTGTAGCATAGTGTGGGCTTGGCCCAATATGTTTGAGGGTGCAATGGGCGCTAGCCCCAGTGGTACGGTTTTGGTGTACTGTTTTAAACTACACCGAGATATTATAAGTACCTATTGTAACACTGAAATCCTATAATATTCTAAAATAGTAGTCATAGGAATTTTTTTGTCAAACCGCGTGATCGAGATCGTGTCTCTATTTTGCATTTTCGTTCTGAATTTTTGAAAATAGGGGGACTAAAACTATAACTTAGCCTTTTTCATTTTACTAGTTGTTGTCCTAACAGAAACATTTACAACGTACATAAGCACACGGAAAAAAGAGTAAAGACTCAAACTGGTATTTAGAGGATAAAAAAAAGTTTATTTAATCTCTAAGAAATAAAAAATATCAACTTAGTCCTAAAATATTGATTAAATTAGTCTTTAGAGACTAGTTTGCCTCATAGTTGATCTTTTTAACAGTCAAATTAGTATTTTTCATTTCTAAAAAGCAAATAAGTTTGTGTTTTATGAAAGAGTTTTTTTTTTGGGCATTTACTCTTAAAAAATCAAAATGCTAAAACTTTTTTTGTGTGTATATAATGTTACAAGCATCAAATGTAACAAATGTTGGATATTGTAAAAATTACATGCAGGATTACATTGCACCCCCTTTTGATTGATTCTTTACTTTGTAGCAATGCAATTTCTAGCCAACTTCCACACAAAATGGAGGGACCTTCAACTTCCAAATTCTATCCCATTCTCCTTCTACTTACAGAAGAGAAGTATCAACAACGTTCATCATGCACAGCTCGTATCTTGTTTTAACAATATATTCCATTCCCCACTAATATTAGGCCACCAAGTGATCGAGTCTTTTGTAAATGACTCAATTAAGGGTATGTTTGGATGGAGGGTTTAGGAGGGGAGGGGAGGGCTTAAATTTTAAAAAATCAAAAGTGAAGTGTGATTAACAATGTTTTATCATTATCTATCATGTTATTCATCCCATTTTTCAAAGTCCCAAATAGATATTAAAATATAGATCAAACCCTCCAAATTCCTCCCCTTCCAAACCCTCTTAAATCTCTCTCCCAAACATACCCTAAAGGGTAATCCTTGGGCTTCATTTATCTTGACACCAATTGGTCAAAAAAAAAAATCTTGACACCAAAGCATTTGTGTTTTGAAAAATTCTCCAACTTTATTTTGCCAACATAGCCACGATAAAAGCATACATATTTCTAAAACCCATTCCTCCATGACATTTTGGCAAAGTAAGTTTGTCCCAAGACAATGGGTGTATTCCTCTACCTCTACTCCCACTTCTACCAATAGAAGGTTTTAGAAATGATTCTCGGACAATGGACACTCATATATAGACTCTTTAACACCTAACACCTAGATAAATAAAGAGAGTGAGGTGTAGAATAAGTATGTTTTTTTGACAAAAATGTTAAATAGGTGGTAAAGTATTGAGATGTACAAAAATTATGCTTCTTAATATCATCATCACTCATGCTGCTGCCCTGAATTAAAAAATCTAAGTGATGTTTACAAGAAATTCAGGAATTTCCCATGGATTTGTGACGGATGTTTTTGCAACGGAAATTTTCGTCGAAAATCATTTGCGACGAGCATTTTTGCAACGGAATTTTGTCTGTCGCAAATTCTGTCAGAAATGTGCATTAGCAACGGATTTTCCTGCATTTCATCGGAAATCACTGAATTTCTTATAGTGGTCTTTGTTTTGAATCGTGTTTTACAATAAATCCACTTTTAATAATTTTTTGCATACATTTGATTTTTTAAAATTTAACTTAATTTACATATGTCATAACTAAATTATCATATCATTTATTTAAAATTAGACTTAACTTCAATTTTTATTATTTTATTTTAAATAAGACACAAATATATTAAAATTTTATATTTAATTAATTTGAAAGAAATCTTATTAAATTTAAACCATGAGTTATAACACTATATAACTAAGTCGTAAAATAAACAGCATTGAAAATTTTAAATAATATCCACACGTAATTGTTCTCATGTTCAAAACGTTTCCTAATATGCTTTATCAAGTCTGTATGAAGAATTAGTTTGCTTTTTCTTAAACACAGTAGAGTGAGGCCGTTGTGGAGGTGGAATAAAGGAGAAAAATGTGGATTGTGAGAATTATCATGGGGTTGATAACTTTGCTGAGCATAGCATATTGTAGAAAACATTTGATTGGGATCTATTGAAACTTGATAGTGGCAAAGTAGAAATGAAATAGTTACATGAAAAAGTGAGAAAGTTTTGGGTGAAATTCAAATTAGGGTTTTCTGTCAATGTGGGAAATCAATTTCTCCCCAAGCACTCAAAGCAAAGAGTGGTTCGCACGTTCACAGATGAAGAAGAAACACCGACCATATTGCACACAACAGAGGAACTGGAGAGAGAGAGAGAGAGAGAGAGAGAGAGAGAGAGAGAGAGAGAGAGAGAGAGAGAATGTGGAAAAAACAGTGGGTGTATGATAAGTAAAATGGGGTGTATTTAAGAAAACCCAAATTTTAAAATTGTGCATCGTTTTGGTCCAGTCTTGTACATAGTAAGCATTTATATCAAAAATTGGTATTTGAGCCCAAAAGAACTCATTAGTTTTCGACCATTCTGGTTTACTTTTTTTGGGTTTTTGTTTTACCCCCACAAAATATGATAATCTGAAAAAACCCCTAATACAATTTTTCACAAAGATTTATCTAATTTAAAGATAAATCTTAGATAAATCCATTTTTGGCCTTTTTTCCTAAACGGATATATGTTTAAATTAGATAAATCCATTTTGAATTTTCGCAAACCGGATTTATCTAATTTAAAGATAAATCCGTTTTTATATTTTTGCAAGCCGGATTTACATAACCCACACTTAAATCCGTTTTTGTTATTTTTTAAAAAATGACTTATCTACTATTAGATAAATCCGTTTTGAATTTTTTCAAAACAGATTTATCTATTAAATAGATAAATCCGTTTTCTAAAATAACTAATAAATAAAAGTGATGAATCTGTTAAAAAATCAAAATTAATTTTTTTTAAAAAAAGTAAAATAGATATGAGTATCGGTCGTCTTTTGGTTCCGTTTAGTGTGTAGTTCGTTAACACGTGGCGATGTTGTACGTCGGGTGAATAATCTAGGCTAAAAAATTGGTTATTGGGCAACCTGCTCCAATTGTAATGAAACCACAGCCAATAAATCCAAAAAAATCAGGGATCAAGACAGTTAATTTACTATTTTTAATTAATTTTTAGATTATTTTTGACTCTTTAACGCATTTTTAGTAGTGTTTTTATAACCTTTTTTTTAAATTAAATAAAAAACAGTTATTTTTAGTACACAAAATGGATTTACCTATTTATTAGATAAATCCGTTTGAATATTTTCAAAACGGATTTATCTAATAAATAGGTAAATCAGTTTTGTAAAAATAAAAAAAACGGATTTAAATGTTGCTTAGGTAAATTCGGTTTGCAAAAATATAAAAACGGATTTAAGTGTTGCTGAGGTAATTCCGATTTGCAAAAATAAAAAATGGATTTAGGTAAATATTTTTCTTGAAAATGGATTTATTTAATTTAAACATAAATCCATTTTGGACAGCGTATAAGTGCATGAGGTGGGGTACAAAAAAAAACCCTACTTTTTTTTGACTCTATTGGTTTACTCGTACACAAGCATTTGTCTTACCAACTTAAATTTATGTGTATATATATTTAATGGATATACTCGAACTTATACTCAAGTTCGTTTTTTGTAACTTGCAAGGACATCAAGATAATATGCTAGCTAGTTCATATTGTATTACAAATATTCTTGATAATGAAATGATATGAGCTTAATTGAGTCAAAAAAAAACTTAGTCTATTTTGAAACAGCATTTTTTTTTTGAACCAATTGAAACAACATTTTAGTAAAGTAAAATATGAATTTAACTTATATTCGTGCGGCCAACATACACGGTTAACTATTCACAATTTGCCACATCAGTAAAAATAGTTAGATCTTCCCTCAATTTTAATTTATAATTTGTTCTCGGTGTAACAAATTTTTACATGAACTGTGTATATAAGAATTGAAGTCTTCAAACATTGTTTAAAATGTATCAATTCATTTATTTAGAAGTAGAAGAAAAATGAAATGGAACAATTGTAATATCGATTAGATTCCTTTTATCAAGACAAAGTTAATAATTCAATGTATTCACTTGTCCCCCTTCCTCTCCCCCCACCCCTAAGGCCCCAACACACACACAATTAAACAATAAAACAATACTCTCCTTGGTTCTAATAAGAGAATTTTTGGAGAAATTGTTAATCCCATTTATTAGTAACATTACAACTTTTAAGATGTATTTATTGTTATATTTCTATTTTTTCCCTTGTTTGAAATGTTTATCTTTTTTATATTAGTATGTGTAGTTAATATTTCACAATTTTTGTTCTTGTCAAAAAAATATTTCACAATTTTTCATTAGGGTATATATGAAAAATCATTCCAAAAGTAAATGTGTTCATTGGTTTTTATGATATTTTATTTTATTTTTCCTCTCATAATCGAGACCAAAGAGAGTATTACATAAGTAAAGAATTCAAAACTCATTTAACTTCTTCCTACCAATAAACACGTATTAATTGGATCTCTGTGTACAATTCACACAAATAATTAGTATGCTCTTATATAATATTCTAATTATAAAAATGTGTAGAAATAATTATCAAGATATATTTCAGAGAACTTTATTGAATATCTTCTTACCACTTTACTCAAATCAATAATCCTAATTATTTTTATTGATTTGAGTTAAATGGTAAGAATATAAAAAAAATGGTGTTAGTCATTCATTATGAGTGAAAAATAAGAACATATTTAATAAAATTGACTTAAAGAGTTAGGAAAAAACATAGGTGTGGTTTCATATTGGGTTTCATATTGTAGTTAGTGTTTTTTCCAATGACACCATGCCACGTGGATTTGTTATTAATACTATTCATTATATTTCAGTTATTTTTAAAAACTAATCTGCGTGTCATGGTGTAGTTGAAAAACATTACAACTACTCCTATGAAACCATAAGATTGTCCAAAATCTTAATGTAAGATGTTTTGATATACCTATACTTTAGGTCCGTTTTTTTGCTTGATCACTCACAACTAGGCTGACAATGACTTATAATACTAAGGAATTCCTTAGTAACAATTATTAATTTTTCCGGTGACCATTATACAACAATTTAATGGTTAGTACATACTAAACCACAATTTAGTGTTTGTGTGGTGAGTGAGCGGGTAAATGAAAACACTAGTTAGTACATACTAACCACAATTTAGTGTTAGTGTGGTCACCAGATTTTTTATTAATGGAGAAATGACTATTATACTCATTTAATAACAATTACTAAAGAATTCTTTATTAATCTAAGTATGACTCAACTGGGCTATCTAGTTAGCAAACTCTTTTATATATAAATGTTTCTCTATGCAACTCTTTCATCCGTTGGGTAAAACTCCTTTTATTCCAATTTTCAAATGGTGTTCAAATGGTGCTCAACTCATTGCCTCTAAGCACATAATCCCGTAAGTACTGAAGCAGCTGATGCACTCTTCCGAGCTAACTGCCTTTCCATTAATTACTATACCTCATTGGGACTTCATCAAGGCTCTTAAGGAGCAAATTTGAAGTTGAGAGGGATGGTAGCAAAGTCAAGCCCAAGTACCTTAGGGATTAATTATGTGTTGCCCTCTATGAGAAATATCTAGAAGGAGTATGTTAAAGAGTCCAGAATATTTAGAAAATTAGCTCTAGCCTAGTCTTTCTTTTCCTTCTTAGTCGCATTCCCATTTTATTATAGCGATGTAGTTATTACATACTCCCTCCGGTCCCTATTATATATATATATATATATATATATATATATATAAAAGAAGAAAATACAAAAATTATCACTAGGAAAGAGCTTGTTTAGTTCTTGTCTTTTTTAAGTAAAGTCTCAAAAATACTCTTTACTCAGCTCCACATGTGAAATAACTCTCCTGAAATCAGTTTTATATATAGTTATGCACTAATCTCGCTTACCTTGAAAGCTTAAATGGCATCGAGAATATTGAAGGAACCTCCACGAAAGTAGTGAAAAGCAGCTCTACTCTAAGACATTAAGAAAACTTAAACGTAATGAGAGTATTAAATTTGCATGCTACTTAAACGACACACTGGTGCTATTTCACTCATTCACCCGGCAAGAATCTGGAAAATAAAATGTTTGGTGTCTCATACCTTGGGAAAAGTTTTTTACACCTTCCAAAACAATTTATTTAAACAATTAATAAGGATAAAATTGGTATTTAAGAAATAAATATACATTAAAATTAAAATATTTTCTTATATTTAGGACCAAAATTAATTCTAAAAATCCTCATATAATAGAGAAAATATAAAAAGTAGAGAAAAAATTACTCACAAAAGGCCCGTAAAAAACAAAAGTATATATGAAATGAGACTGAGGTCTAAAGGGTTTAGGTGGGATTTTTTTTATAACAACACAAACAGGTCACCCGGCCACAGCCATCAGAGGAGACCGGAATGACCAAAAAGTCCAGGGTATGGTTTCAAATATTACAAAATCACCACTGACAATTGGACTACTTTTTGCTAACAAATTAATTAGCCACCGAATTAACATTCCTATTTAACTTCTTCCATGAGAGCTTTAATTCACCACCACCGACTTCCAGGATCCCACGAACAAAGTGCTGCAACTATTAGGTGGGATTGTTTGATGGAAGTGGCATTTAACTATTCTTTCTACAAAACTCTCACAAATCCATCTTACAAAATAATTCGTTGAAACTGTTACGTACGATAAGTTTCTCTTGTTAAGAAAGGATTTGTTATGGTTATTAATATTACTATGGACAGCCCCTTTTCTGCTATTCACACACCCTCAATTTGGGCCCAACATGGACAAAAGCCCAACCCAAATCAACAAAACCTAAACCTGATATTCTCTATAAATACAACATTCAAAGCCTCACTTAGAGGAGGATCTCACAATTAATACTCTGCATGACTACGTTCCTAACTTGAGCGTCGGAGTGGCTTTGCAGATACAACACCAGCTCGGATCGGATACATTCATACCTCAAGGTCGGCTCTCCAACTACCTACCTCAAGGTCTCCTACTACCTACCTCAAGGTCGGCTCTCCAACTCAAGGTCGGCTCTCCTACTACCTACCTCAAGGTCGTCTCTCCAACTACCTATCTCAAGGTCGGCTCTCCACCTACCTCAAGGTCGGCTCTCCAACTACCTACCTCAAGGTCGGCTCTCCAACTACCTACCTCAAGGTCGGAACCACAACTATCTACCTCAAGGTCGGAAATACCACCAGAACATTACCAGCACAGATCGGACACGTTCATTGATCAAGATCATCTACCACTATCTACTTCGGACTTGACCTAAGGTCGGAAGTACTGTGCAGAACATTGGCGACCACAGTGGGAGGTCTTTTTCTCAAGATCTTCTCCCACCACCTTGATCGATGGTAACTCAAAATCTCCGGTCGAATGCTAACACCAACGTCGCAGACAACGCACCCGGTTCAGTCTTCGCCCGAAACGTTCCTAGGCAAGGGGATCCCCCACCTACTTCAGAGGGGTACGTCGAAGAAATCCCGAATTCGACTCAGGTTCAATTTAGAAGGTGATGAGTTAAAAAGGGGTTAACCGGCCTCAATTTCTGATCCAACCTCGTCACAACATTCGGCATCCAGGTTCAATTTTCTATTTGAGAATATATAATGCATAATCTAAACAAATATTAAAGATTGCATTGCCATATCTAGATTGACTGCAGGTTCATATCTCACCTTGCTTTGATATGCATAAACTGGTTGCTCATCATGCTCATAGAAAACACCGACAAAAAGGAAATTTTGTACATGTCTTAATTTCATCAATATGCAAAGCATAGAGGCATTACTAAGTTAAATGCATATATCTTTTTCTTCTAAGATATCTTTGTCAAAAGTCTAAAAGACAGGCATACACATTCACTTTATGATACTTCCATCATCATGATCATGCCCAAGTCCTCATTGTTTTGAACAAAAAATATGAACATTATGATTTTCTCTATCTCTTTATTTCATCCCGACTAACGCATGATAAAGGAGAACTATGTACACTCAAGTTGGCATTCCTCTTTCCGGCTAACCTAAACACTAATCACCGTCTTTCTTTGGAGTTTGTGTTTGGCCTTTTATGACAGGAATTAACGAGGAGTGGGGGCTATCAAAGAGCCTGGACACGACGTACTTCATATGTACGAAGTTACCGCTCCAAACTACTATCGTGCCCGACAATCCTAGACACACTCGCCACACGGCCTAAATTAATGTCGTGTACACCTATACGGCAAGAAGGTTGGCTCTAGCACAAGAGCGCAATCTACTCGTAAAGGCCGATTTGACTCGGTGCACCTACATCAGGGTACTACGATCCATTGCTTCGATTTGGGGAACCTATGCCGATACTTTATGTTGTAGTAGATCGGCACGATGCCGATTGTTTGAGACATTTGTGATTTTCGTTTATTTTCATATTTGTATCTCACCTGCAAATAGTTGTATGTTCGTTTCTATTGCTTCATTTCAGGCACCAGACATACCAATAGATCATCGTCGAAGGTCCATGAAATCAGACAAACAGGTCGGATCATCCGAGCTATATCGGGCCGAGACCCGTAAGCTGGATTAAGCGAGGTCGCCAAAGCCGTGGCCTTTCCAATGTCACGCCCTCCGACATCCGAGCTATATCGGGCCGAGACCCATAAGCTGGATTAAGCGAGGTCGCCAAAGCCGTGGCCTTTCCAATGTCACGCCCTCCGACATCCGAGCTATATCGGGCCGAGACCCATAAGCTGGATTAAGCGAGGTCGCCAAAGCCGTGGCCTTTCCAATGTCACGCCCTCCGACATCCGAGCTATATCGGGCCGAGACCCGTAAGCTGGATTAAGCGAGGTAGCCAAAGCCGTGGCCTTTTCCAAGGTCACGCCCTTCGACATCCGAGCTATATCGGGCCGAGACCCGTAAGCTGGATTAAGCGAGGTAGCCAAAGCCGTGGCCTTTTCCAAGGGCACGCCCTTCGACATCCGAGCTATATCGGGCCGAGACCCGTAAGCTGGATTAAGCGAGGTAGCCAAAGCCGTGGCCTTTCCAAGGTCACGCCCTCCGACATCCGAGCTATATCGGGCCGAGACCCGTAAGCTGGATTAAGCGAGGTCGCCAAAGCCGTGGCCTTTCCAAGGTCACGCCCTCCGACATCCGAGCTATATCGGGCTGAGACCCGTAAGCTGGATTAAGCGAGGTGGCCAAAGCCGTGGCCTTTTCAATGGTCACGCCCTCCGACATCCGAGCTATATCGGGCTTCCCAATCGACACGGCAGTTCAAACTCCTACTCTCAAACGGTCACATTCAACATCGACCTAGCCGATCCACATAAAAAAAATCAAAAGCAAACGTATCAACATAACCTCGGTTCTCCGCAATCACCCTAAACATCGGCCTAAACGAGGCTTAGTAAGATCGATTTACAAGTCAAGCTCGCCTTCAAGGCGACCAGACTTGGGGGGCAACTGTTATGGTTATTAATATTACTATGGACAGCCCCTTTTTTGCTATTCACACACCCTCAATTTGGGCCCAACATGGACAAAAGCCCAACCCAAATCAACAAAACTTAAACCTGATATTCTCTATAAATACAACATTCAAAGCCTCACTTAGAGGAGGATCTCACAATTAATACTCTGCATGACTACGTTCCTAACTTGAGCGTCGGAGTGGCTTTGCAGGTACAACACCAGCTCGGATCGGATACATTCATACCTCAAGGTCGGCTCTCCAACTACCTACCTCAAGGTCTCCTACTACCTACCTCAAGGTCGGCTCTCCAACTCAAGGTCGGCTCTCCTACTACCTACCTCAAGGTCGTCTCTCCAACTACCTATCTCAAGGTCGGCTCTCCACCTACCTCAAGGTCGGCTCTCCAACTACCTACCTCAAGGTCGGCTCTCCAACTACCTACCTCAAGGTCGGAACCACAACTATCTACCTCAAGGTCGGAAATACCACCAGAACATTACCAGCACAGATCGGACACGTTCATTGATCAAGATCATCTACCACTATCTACTTCGGACTTGACCTAAGGTCGGAAGTACTGTGCAGAACAGGATTGAACACAGGTTTGGTAATAACATAGTTATGTATTGTGGAAAAGTAGAATTAGATCCTTTGTCATTGGCCTCAGGCTATATTTATATTACAATACGTATTAATGCTAATTATTATAATTAATGGTCGAGTTGACCGTTACAGACAGGAGGAGAGAAATCAGGGTTATTTTCCCTTGATTATGCTTCACTCCTTTTTGAGAGAGGTAGAGGTCCTTCGAGAGGCAAGCGGAGGTAGAAACTGGCCGATCCGAATGGGAGAAGCCTATATGTTATTCAATATCAAGCCTATTTTTAAGCCATGAAAAATCTCAATCGAATACCACCCAATTTTGTAATTTTTTTTAAAAAAAAATTAATTATCTAATTGAACACCTTATGATTTTTTTATATTTAAAAATCTTAATATAGGATTTTTTACCCATAAAGACTTTTAAAATCTTAATTCAACATAATCATAGGTTTTCTTTGTTTATTCCCATCCGGACTGGTCGGTTCCTACATCCGCTCAGCTCTCAAAAGACCTTCCCTGAAGACTGACCGGCCTGAAATATCCCGCATCTGCTTCTCTCAGAAAAGAATGAAGCACAATCAGGGAGAAATATCCCATATTTCCCTCTGATTCACCTGTAACGGTCAACTCGGCCATAAATGTATTTACTATCATTTAATACCAAATGTACTATAAATACAGCTTAGAGAGGCCAATAAACGGATTTCATCTTATTTTCTCTCAATATAGTACTTTATTTGATTTCTTACTCTCTCTCCATGTGCTGGATTCAAACCGAGGGTCAGAATGTTGGAATACAAACTCCAAACCAACCAACCATCGAGAAACCGACAAAGGAACTATTTTACATTTTGCAGAGAATAGTATATCTAGTGTTCAGTCTTTTCTCAACCCCGAGAAACCGATTGTAACATTTATATTTAAGATTGATGGGAAGGGAGTATAATTGTAATATCAACAAAACATTTGGTAAAAAAACAAGAAGCTTTAAAAAAAATCAAGAAGAATATTGTACAGAGCAATGCAATGGCATAAAAGGTAAACAAAAAAAATGCTAAATTTGGAAGTAAAAGTATGTAAAGATTACGACAATATTGTACACATTTGACCACTAATAGTACGTGTTAGCTTAGAATGGAGTGAAGTGAACAATGGATATTGGTCTTCCCAACCTAGTTTCTCCCCTGCAAACAAAAATACAACAATTCTATTAATAAGCAATAAATAAATACTTCCATTTTCTCCAGAAGAGAAGAGATTGTGATTGTAAAGAATGATTTCCCATTTTCCCTGCTTGATCACCTAACCAAGACAACAAGATTTGCAATATTGCAATGCAATGCAAGTGACTTGTGAGTAAAAACCTATTTATGAGATCCCTGCTTATTCAGACTCCCATCCATGTGAGTTAACTAACGGCTTTTCAAGCATTTCCTTTTCTGACTTATTATCTGTAATTACCAACTTAGACATCATCTCACACGAATTTCTTGCATCATCATTATTATTATTGTCCCCATAATGAAGAACGATAGGACCTCGCAAAACCCCTGTTGATTTGGACTTTTTCAACCTCATTAATGCTCTTTTATCCTTCCACCTTCTCTCAAAACTAAACTCCGTTTCCTTTGAATTCGAATCCAAAACCATTTTAATTCCACTCTTACTCAAACTCCTACTTCTACCGGCCCTAACAGAACTGGGACCATTTGACTTAGTAGAGGAGGGTCTACGCCCATACTCTGCACCCGCCACACTGGATACCTTACTCTTCCTCCTACTCCCACACTTTACTCTCTTCACAACTTCCTCACTCTCCTCATAATCACCTTCATACGCTTGCGTGCTTTCCACACGCGCCACGCGCCTCCTCAAACTGCTCCATATTCGTGACGTCTCGATCCTCTGCTTTGCTAGTTTTAGACACTCCACCACCTCCGTCATCGCCGGCCGCTTCTCCGCCGTTGATCTCACGCATCTTGCCGCAAGTATCGCTAACTGCCGTATCACCGTCGGATCAAACGGCGTTCCAATTCGCCGGTCACAGATTCCGTCTAACTCCCCGCGTCTGATGAGAGGAACCGCCCAGTCCACAACGGAAGGTGGACTATAATTAACGTCGATGGCGTTCCTTCCGCTAATCATCTCCAACAACAAGATCCCAAAACTGAAGACATCGCTCTTAGCGCTCAGATCCTCCGGCGCAAGATAGCATGGATCAAGATACCCTAACGTCCCTGCGGGTGGAGTGCACTTAACGCGAACGTCTTCCACGTGTCCCCTAAGAGCGAGTCCGAAGTCACCGAGCCTAGCGTTCCAATCACCGTCAATTAAAACGTTGGTGGACTTGATATCACGGTGAATAACCGGAGGGTTTGAAGAGTGCAGTTCACGAACCGCTTTTGCTACTTGAAGTGCGAACCGGATTCGTCGAGTCCAACCGGGCGGTCGAGTAGAAGAATGTAAAACATCGTGAAGTGAACCGTTAGGCATGTAATCAACGACAATTAATTTATTGCCGTTAGGATCGGTGCAGTAGCCGATGAGGTTTACGAGACGAGGACTTGGAACCTGTGAAAGAATCTCGATCTCGTTTTCTGCTGGACTCGTACAGTTACCGCAACCGGTGCAATTGGTAGGGTGTTTGTGTGTGGGTTTGGTTGTGAGCTTTGTTGTTTTAACGGCGGCGATGAGGTGGTAAGCGTGGTTTGGTAAGTTTAAGGTGGCTTTGTAGACTCTGCCGTGGCTTCCTTTGCCTAAGTAGGTTTCGGCGGAGAAGGCGTTAGTGGCGGCGAGGAGGTCGGTGTAGAGAAACTCCTTGATGGTGTGGTTACGGTTGCGACGGGTTGTTATGGTGTTTCTCTTCTTCTTGAGATCCCAATAATGTGGATCACATGTGGCAATTGCTGACTCGGCATTGCAAGAGAGAAAACCCATAATAGTTGGTTAATTAATCAACTGTGGTAATCGAAATGGGAAGGTGGGAAGAGAAAGGAAGAGAGACAGAGAGATTGAATTGAAAAGAGAGGGAGAAGAAGAGAAGGTGGTGTGAGGAAAAGGAAAAGATGGAGCGGCAAAACCCATAACTGCAAAGAAAGGTGTGTTAAAGTTTAAAGTGGTAAATGATTCGCAACTTTGGAGGACGATCTATTCAATTCATTGTGAATGCATTCCAAGCTTGGACGCACAATCATTTTCTTTCTTTATTCCCCTTTTTTTTGCTTTTTCCTTTATCTTTGACGTGCTTACTTTATAAATAATTTAATTTAATCTTTCCTGCATGCAAAGTCGTGCAACACACTCAGATTTGCCCAAACCTATTGCGTACGATTGCAGTTGTTAATCTTTAGTTGTTAAAAAAGATTTTCCATATAGTATATTTTCTTATTATTCGAATGAATTTATGTAAACTGCAAGTTGCGTTTTGTTAATTTCCATCGCCTTTACCATCATTGGATACCTACCCCTGTTTGACTATTAAACCGAAGTTTCCAATTTTTAAATCACGTGAATATGTTTCGGTTTCAGAGAATATGTTTCATTGTTTTGGTTGTCAAAAAAAAAATGTTTCATTGTTTTGGTTTATGAGAATTACTATATCATTCGCTTGAATTCTTTTAAGTACTGATTTTTTAGGTAAATTAAATCAAAATTTAAATTTATTTTAAAATAATTAAATATAAAAAAATAATATGTCTGCGTTGAATATTAGATACCACTAGCCGCCTAGCACGGGGTTGACTAATTTTTAGTTAACAAAATTAAAGTAAAACCGGAAGGGGAAAACCTCTTTAATAAACCAATCATTCAAGACAACAATTTTCTGTCCACTGCAAGAAGCAAACTGGGGAGCACTAAGTTGACTGTGTCCCAGTGTAGCTTAAGTAGTGGACCAATGATGTTGGTTTGTAAAATATATAGTCAAATAATTGTGGATTGAAATTAAATTATAGCTATAAATGAATTAAATAAGGAGATTATAAAATTTAAAAAGAATATTGACAAAATCCATATTTATGAAATGTAAATTTAAAAACTTAACCCATAATAAGAAAGAAAAGAAGACAACACAATTAAAAACTAAAACACGTGGGTATCATGCATGCTTGTATGAAAGCTCATGATAAAATAGGAGCAGTTAAAGTATGTTCCCGTTGAAATACCAAAATAAAGATGACAACACAAATAGAAAGTGAAACACATGGGTATCGGGTTAGATGAAAACCACAAATAAAATAAAATCACCTATAGAAAGTTGAAAGAGGGCGGTGAGGGGATCTATTGTAAACGTGGCCGAAATTCCCGTAAATAAAAATTAAATTAAAAAACTATAAATTAAATAAAAATATTATAAAATTAAAAAGAAACTTTAACAAAGACATTGAAATTCAACATCGATCCATAGATAGTAAGAAAAAAAAGGTAAAGAATATTAATAACAACAAATACATTGAAATTGAACATCCACAGACAATTAGAAGAAAAAGTTTAAAAAACTTTAATAACGTTATCTATATTTATCAAATGTAAATATAAAAACTTAACGCATAATTAAAGAGAAAATAAGACAACATAATTAGAAAGTGAAACACGTACGTATAGGTATCATGCAGAGTTTGATTTAAAACCACCAATAAAATAGAAGCACGTATACAAAGTTGAAACTATTTTTGAAGAAAGAAGTTCGCATATTTGAATAAAATAGAAACACATAGAAACACTATTTAGTATCGCACTACATATTTTGCCCACAAATTTTTTCCACCAAACGGGTTTTTGGAATGAGCTTTGTATCCGAACATGTAAAAAAATTTGAATCCTAAAGTACCTCAACAAATTGTTTGGCATCACATTTTATGTATTCTGTCACGTACTTTTTTTATTTTTCGTCAAACAGGTTGTTGAGGAACAAACTTCACGTATCTGAACATATAAAATTTGTTCTGGACCCTAAAGTACCCCAAAATTCAATGTTGGCATCACACTTTACCTATTTTGTCACAAAGCTATTTTTTTTGACCAAACCAGTTGATGAGGAAAAATCTTCGGGTGTTTGAACAGCTAATTTTTTTTCTGAATCCTAAAGTTCCTCAACACACACTGGTTAACATCGTATACCAAAGGACACTATTTAGCATCTCATTTTATGTATTTTGTCATGAAATTAAATCTTTTTTTACCAAATCGATAATTGAAAAACAAAATTCACATATTTAAACATCTAAAAATTTTCGAGACCATAGAGTACTCGTTAAAATATTAAAAAGGAAAAAATGGAAAACATTAAAATAAAAAAGAGGACAAAACAAAAAAAAGAAAAAGAAAAAAAGCTAAAGTTAAAAAAAATGAGCGACAATTCTATCGTATATCGACTAATTAAATCTTTTCGAAAGACTAATATCTCATTGTGCTTGAATGCAAATTTTGCACTGGTCAACACTGAGTTTGTCAACTGTGAGAATCAAAATCAGGAGCACGGGATCGACTCCCGGGACCCAGGGTAACCTATGCCATTGGGCAAATGGTGTTAGTCTGCAAAATATAAAATCTAATATCTGTGAATAAAAATTAAATTATAAATATAAATTTTAATAAAAAGATTATAAATTTTAAAAAAAACATTAACCTTTGATAAAATAAGAAGAAAAAGTCTAAAAAAATTTAATAACATAATCCACATTCATCAAATGTAAATAAAAATAATTAATCCATAATTAGAAAGAAAAAAAAAAGACAACACAATTAAAAAGTGAAACACGCTGGATACCAAGCATGGTTGAAGGAAACCCATGATAAAATAAGAGTAGTTATACAAAATTGAAAAAGATTTTGGAGATTTTATTGTAAATGCTACTGAAGTTCCCGTTGAAAGAAGATCATGAAGGTTGTATTGTAAATGTGACTGAAGTTCCCACAGGAGTCAATGCAGCAATGTTGTGCTCGAATTTTAAAGAAAGATAAAAATATAAACACCAACTAAAGAATGGTTTAAATACCTGTTCGTGCGAAATGACCAAAACATAGAAGAAAACACAAATAGAAAGTGAAACACGTGGTATCGTGTAGGGTTGGATGGAAATTACAAATAAAATAGAAGCACCTATAGAAAGTTGAAAGAGTACGATTGAGAGACCTATTGTAAATGTGACTAAAGTTTACGTAACTAAAAATTAAATTAAATAATAAGATTATAAAATTAAAAACAAAAGGTCATTGAGGAACAAACTTCACATATTTAAACATTTTAAAAAAATTCGGGACCCTAAAGTACCCCAAAATAAGAAGATGAGGAAGGTTCTATGTAATATGGCTGAAGTTCTCTTAGGAGTCAATGTAGCAACGTTGTACTCGAATTATAAAGAAAGATAAAAATATAAAAATATAAAAACCAATTAAAAAATGGTTTAAATACCCGTTTGGTGCGAAATGACCAAAATAAAGAAGAAAACACAAATAGAAAGTGAAACACATGGAATCGTGCTGAGTTGAATGGAAATTACCAGTAAATTAGAAGCATCTAAAGAAAGTTGAAAGAGTACGGTTGAGGGATGTGTTGTAAATGTGACTGAAATTTTTGTAAACCAAAATTAAATTAAAATATAAATTAAATAAGAATTATAAAATTAAAAAGAAAAAGTTATTGAGGATCAAACTTCGTGTACTTGAACATCTAAAAAATTTTCGGGACCTTAAAGTACCCCAAAATACACAATTACCTCACCGTTTATTTACGAAAAAATTTCTTTGAAGAGTTAAATTTCTTTGAATCCCAAAGTACTTCAAAACATACAACTTGACATTTCACTTTATGTATTTCGTTACAAAATAGTTTTTTTATACCATCAAGTACACAAAAACACACTTTTTAACATCTTACTTTACCTAATTTTTCATGAAATTAATTAATTTTTTAATGAATCAATTATTGAAGACTAAAATTTACATATTTAAACATCTAATTTTTCTCGAGACTGTAAAGTACTCTTCAAAATATAAAAGAAGCAAAAACAAAAAAAACTGTACAAAAAATTGAAATAAAAAAAGAAGAAAAGAAAAAAGAAAGAAACAAAAAGGAAAAAAAAAACTGAAACAAAAAAAAAATAGCGGGAGTTCCCGCGCGGCATGTGACAAGCCGCATATATTAAAGAGATACCGAATAAAATTGTAGGGTATTCTTGCAAAAAAAAAAATTGTAGGGTATTAGAGTGTTCGCGATTCAATCCACCTGATGATTGGCCTTGTAGGGACATCCGAATCAATCCGTTTCTTTCTACTTTCTACTTTCTACTTTCTACCATGGGTGGAGTCTTACATTATATATAATCTATTATTATTATTATTATTATTAGTATATACACCACAGCTCAAAAAGACCACCCCTGATAATTGGTAGATTATAGCTAACGACTGAAAAGGCCAACACCTGTGTGATGTGGGATGCATTCTCTTTCAACTTTTGGAATTTTGACAACTTAATTCACACCCACATCAACTTAATTCATTATTTCATTGTGATGAGGAAACAAATGCATTATAATGAATAAGAAATTTAAATAAAGTTAGCTTGTTACTAGTTGACACAACGAAAGTCATGGTCCAAATAATTCTTTTTTAGTCACACAGTACCTGAAGTGCGACAAAGTGAGTATGGACAGATGACAAAACAATGACATACTTAGACATCATCTGTTTGGCTTAAACTAACACTCTGAAACGTGGGACGATGATTTGTTCTTTGTTTTCTTATCCAATCAGCTTTCTTATCACATGAAATTGGAAATGGAGCTTTCTTATCCAGTCAGCTTTTGACGAGCATATGTCTCTTTGTCATAATTATTGAGGAATTGAAAATCACCTCTTACCTTCAAAAACAATTTCAATGGTAAATGGTCCAATTACGAAAGAACAATTTCCTTTTTATAGGCTAAACGCAAACATAACTCCGTTTTAACATTAATTCTTTGAAACGTGCTATAACCAATATATATGCCAAGATATATGGTTGTGTCATGGCAATCAACAAATGCAACCAAGAAGGTTAGGTGAAAATATTGTGAATGCAACCTGCCATGTGGCCAGGCAGTGGGAGTAGATTTTCATTCTCGAATGGACGTTGGACCATTACATGGAAGAGCAATTGAATTGGATATTACGACCTTTGGAATATGAATAAGGTTTCTAATCTTAATATAATATATCTTAACCAATTCTATTGTTTTCCCGTTCAAAACCTACCTTGCAAAACATGTCAAAATACTTTTGACTTTGGTTCCTCCTAAGTAAGCCACAATAGGAACATGAAAATGCCACCAAATGTTCATCGCACATTTTCAAACTCGTGCTAGAATGCAAGACTATAGTGGTGTAAAGTGCATCATAGTCCATGGTTGAAAATAGCACCATATTTCTAGTGACATTGTGGAACAAAGATTTAAGATTGTTGTGTCTGTCAATAATATATCCACCAAGTTTTTTAAATGATATTATGTTCTCACACAATTAAAAACTTGTAGTTGTTTATAGTTTTAAAAGACTTTCGTGGAGTGGGAATCTGTTGTGTTGACAAGAGCTAATCATTATAGACATGGTTCCATACTAACATAGTTGGGCTTGCACAAAAAAGATGACTAATTATTTTAAATCGGAGTTGTTTAGTTCAAATTTCTAGAGGGAATAACAGGAGAAAAAAATCCGTCATGATGACAGTGCTGAGAAGATTTGAAGAGGATAAAATGCGAGCTTGTAAGCTTTAAACAAATAGACTAAGAGATCCCCATGTTTTTTTTACTCAAATCTCCACATTAAATTCGCATAAAATGTTTTTTGGTTTGTAGATGAAGTGACAAATATCACTAGAAACTCACACACACAACAGTGAGGTCGTGGGTTCGAAGTTTCGAACCTAAGACATGATATTCAGCCTAACAATTTCGACATTTGTCAGTTGATAGTCTTACTTTTTTTGTTACAAAAAGTTTGGGCGAGTTAGACTCCAGGGCCCCATCAGGGTCAGGGCAGGCCTCATGGCTCTTTGAGCACTTCTAGGTCTTACTTATAATTAGTAAAAAAATAAATGTTATAAAAAAGCAAATAATAAATTTGTCATTTTTCAATCAAAATCCTTCCCTTACGCTTCAAACTAAACACGGTAACAAGGTGAGAGTTTTTCGTCCTCCACATCCCTCAGCTAACCAAAGAAAACGTGCAATTAAATTCACGTACCCCCTCCCATTTTCTCCAATCAACTAAACAGATCATCAGGGCAATCATACTCATTTATATTTCTTTGTTGTGAGATAATAAACAGATCAATTTAATAAAATTTAAAAGAGAGAACGAAGTTGTTTGGAAACATTTAAGAGCGTCATTGGTGCAGATTATAATTATACGATATTTCCCCGTATCACTTCTATTTCCAGTCTTATTATACAAGTTAGGGTCATACATCCGTCAATATGGTTGCCAAATGCCAACACCCTGCTATAAGTTTATAAACAAACTGTTTGAGCATCCAAAAAATTCAAAACTTTTGGGATTCATGTTCGTTTCATTGCCCTACGAATAAGAATAAGGCATAACTTAGCCCGAAGTTTAATGAATCAAAGGAATATAACTAATGGACCTCTCGTAGGAATCGCCAAAGCTTGCTTAAAAGAATAAACTATAGACATATCAAATAGTATAAAAAAAACATAAAAGAGGAAATGTGATCAAATATAAGAAGTTATTTCATAAGGACATTCCTACACCTACTAGTATTAGATATAAAATTGCAATAGTCATTACTCATTAGAACCATTGAAACCGACGACTATTTGTAACCTATCAAACAAACCCCTTTCTTCACATGGTATGGTGCTGAGTAATGTATGAATGCGACATTAAGAAATAGAACTCTAGTCCTAAAATTTAGAGATAGATATGTACTCATCTTGAAAGAGCGATTAATACCCAAAAATGGAATTATCAACGAAAAGCATTTTTGATTTATATAAAAATGCAAAGTTCTTGTGAAGTTCGACGTGTTCAACATGCCATCCAAACGATAAGGGACACGAAAGTAAGACCCGTAATTGCAAGAATGGTAAGTTATTATAACGTTCACCATGAAATTACAAAAAGCTATACTATTACTATACATTAGATTAATAAAATCCACAATTATAGTTCAGGGACCACTGGTAATCTATACACATTAAACCAGCAAACAAGTACTAGCAAATTTGTACAAAATCAATGGGAAATAAATTCAGGATATTACCCATGAATTACTATCAGAGTTCCAACTCATTCCGAGTGTCTTTGAAATGTCTCCCATGGTCAAAGCTCCTGCCAATGGTAACGGCTTCCCATCTGGGTCATCTCAGCACAGATACACAAGTACCTCAGAACATAAGCAACGGTACAAAAGGACAATGGGCCCATTTGGATAAACAGCTTATAACATAAACGCTTATCGTATAAGTGCTTATGTATAAGCTGTTTATATAATAAACAATAAAATAATGTTAAAACTATTTTTCTATAAGCCATAAACTGTTTTCATATGCTATCTCGAGGAGCTTATGAAAATTAGCTAAAAACAGCTATGAACAAGTCATAAGCTGTTTCTATAAGCTCGCCCAAACAGTTTCATAAGTGTTTATAGCAGTAGATAAGCCCAAATAAACCGATCCAAACAGGCCCAAAAGGATGCACTTATATTTCCCGTCATATACAAACATTAAAGCGCCCTAAAATACAGGAACTTCCTAGAAAGTGTAAACACTCTGTTTGACACGACAGCAGCATAGCCAATTCAACAAGTCAAAATTGTGGGATTTAACTCCTCGAAAGCAAGCGAAGAATAAAGTAATCTTAACCATCAATGAAAGTGAATCTAGTGATTACTTACTATATACTCTAAAGTGAATTGCTCACTTTAGAGGAGTCAGATCCAAAAATCTGCATGCTCATCCAGTAACTAAGCCAGCTATTCTTATATACAATAATAATAAATAAATAAATAAAAATCTGTTGTATGGGGACCAAAGAATTTCTGGTTAACTAAGACAAGGTATATAGAAGAGAAGTATGGGCCGCAAATGATTTGGAAATGAAAATTTGAGACCACAACAAATGTATGATATCAGACCAAAAGTTGCATTGATTTAGGCATCTTATTATGGAGAAGGGGTCGCGAGTGACTTAGATTTGACACTCAACACTCTCAAGTGAAATTTTTAATTGAAAGATATCATTCCCGTACCTTTTTCCTCAACAAAATGTAACTTTTTCTTAGTCATTTAAACTTGTGCTTGTGATTGGGGCAGGGGGAAGGGGGCGTGTGTTTGCCGCCTGTTTCTCATTCCTTATTATGTTGTTCAGTTCATCCCTGGCTGAACTATCAATTTAACCAATTGAACGGTTCAAACCACGACCAGATATCTCACTGGTTCAGTTTTGAAAGATTAGTAATATCAAATAATGCAACTCCTTTATTCAGACCAAAAAAATTTGTCACCACAAGGAACCACGTCCAGGAAATTTTTATGATATTAATAGCTTCTTAGTTATACAAGGAATGTGAATATAACCATGGAAAAGAAAAGAAGTCGGTGTTACCTGCAGGTGAGATTTAGCACACCTTTAGCTTTGGGCACACTCGAAAGGGCGCAAGCGTAGCGAGCCTTCCGGAAACTCATGCATTCTAAATGGTTCCAAAAACCCAAAGGGCCTGCAGAAAACACAACCATTTAACCCAGAATATATCCTAAATGGTTGACTCCTTTCTGGAAGCATTAAGGGAGAAGCCAGCTAATTTATACATATCTAAGTACCGCAGAAATAGAGTAGTATGGATGAAAATATCATGCTTAATTGAGAAACAATGACAGAGGATGGCTAATGAAAGTTAAATGAGGAAGACATTAAATCCAACCCTCCTAAGTCAATAGCCGGATACATAAATCCCCTGGGCACACCATCAATATTAAAAGGAACAATGATCTGATAAGCTATTATCTAAAGCTGAACATGATGCCAGCAACAATGAGAATGCAATCATAAATTAGTTTTTTTATAAGCAAAATGACTTGCAAAAGCAACTATGTTGGCACCTCAAGCCCTACCAAATACCAGTAATAAATTAGTTCAATTGATCTAGAAGTTGGACATGTTTATGACTCCCAAGTCCCAACGTGAAAAACAAAATCATAGACTGAAAAGTAAGTCACGCTTATTGCTAATCATCACCATCAAACTTATTTCCAGATGAAGGCATTCTGCATATAATAAGATGCCTAACCTAGCTGCATAACTATCTCACTCTCAATACTATAATAGAATATTTCAAGATCCTTACAAGATGGAATCACGATCACGGGATAATTTTTGTTGATTGCTCTCCATAGCAACCAACACATCACCAGTTTCTGGTCCTGCTGAACCACCAGCTACAGGAGACGGAACAGGAGCACTTGGAGTCCATATCTAGAATAATGCACCACCAGAAAACTTCAGAAATTGAATTTTTTTTGTTCAACCAAATGCATCGTAGAATCAGTATTGGAGTATCCTCACCTTTATTGTGTTATCAATCCCACTGGTTGCCACAACAAAATCAAATGGATGGCATTGTACGCAATTTACAACTGTAGGAGGAAGAAATAACTTCAAACAACCACACAAGAAGAAACTCCTAAATCACAAAACCGTAGGGAAACAATGTACCAGATTCATCGCCATTCAGCATTTTTATGAGTCTACCAGTTCGCTTTTCCCAAATAAACCATCTTCCATCATCACTTCCACTGGCAACATATTCACCTACAAATAAACAAGTCAGTCGTTCTAAAGAAATTGCAAATGTAGACCGACTATCAACTCGCTTCTTATTTTCTAGAGATGAATCAAAAAATACGGAGATTCAAATGCCCAGTTATGAAGATAAGGGAGTGTGTTGAGAGTCTCGCATCAACTAGAGATATGACCTACGTAGTTCTTATAAGACTTGGACAATACTCGTCTCACGAGCTAATTTTGGGGGTTGAGCTAGGCCCTAAGCCCAAATTCTGAGACAATGAAACCATCCAGTAGCTATGGGCATATCACCGGAACCAGAGCTTTCATTTCTAAAGAAAATATTGGCATACTAGTATAAGAAACAAGTCAAGAGGATGTAATTTTATCTATTTCAAGGGAAACTGTTTGTTTCTAACCATGTATATGTAATCATGGAATTGAATTGATTGAGGAAATTCTTTTCATTATACGTTTTCTCCTCAGTAAACTCCAACAAGGCAAGAATACCATGTGAGAATAAACGAGAGAATCTATTTTATAAATTTGCGCTTGGAGTAAAATTATGGTATAACTAAATTTTCATAGTTGATTCTAAAGCTTACAGAAATGCATATGAAATAGCACACCTCTTTGACCGAGAAAACTGGCTTGTTTTATATCAGTCCCCACATTGCAGTGGCCAATAAATCTCTGCTTCATATCAATAGCTGCTTCAGGCTGCGCGATTTACAATTAAGAGTGAAGTTATCCAAAATGGGAAACTGAATACACAAGTTATAAAATCACTCTCTCACTTTATTTTCCCTCTCGACAATTTATTGATTCAGTATAACATAACCTCACTAAAGATGTACAATTGACAAATTTATTCCAAGAAAAGCTGGAAGCAGTGGTCGGCATGCTTTTTTACCCACAAGTCAACAAACTGCTGACAGTCTATATAGGAACTCTCAAGAAAACACTACTAAGTTGTTGACAAGGGCGTGGTTGAGGTTGATATCTTCACACCAACTCGAGTGGGAGTGTTGAAGGATCAAAGACAGTTAGGATTAAGATAAATTTGTACTTTAACTTTATCTTTGCATTTCTGTTTTTTGTATTATGTTTCTATTTTGTAATTTCCTTGATTATCAGTAGAGATAAAGATGGAGAAACCTTGTCTCCCCCATTCTCTCTCCTCTATGTCTGTTTACTTGTAAATTGTAATCATTCTGATGAAATATGATAGGAATGAACACCACTATTCTCCCTACTTTCCTGGGAAGATAACAAATCAAACCTGATAAGATGCTCTGCTATTCTGTGATGATGATGAGGGTGATTCACATGAGCCATTTGCACTGACACTTTCCCTGGAGTCACCTCTTCGATGAATTCTAAGATTTAAACTCCCATGAAGAATATTTGATTCAGGATCATGTCCCTCATCACCAGACACTGATGTTTCAAAGTCCAACTCCAATTCCTCATCATAATCAGAATCATCCCTATCAGATCTAGGACCATCTTGTGAGGCATCACTATTAGCATCTGAACGGTAGAGTATGTCACTTAATGATAATATTCTTCCACCTCGACTGTCAAGCCTAGATGCTCTATCATTTGTCTTACTATTTTTCTCAGCTTCAGCTGTTAAATAAAAAGCCTGTTAAATCCACATAATATCATAATAAAAAAGGAATGACATGCAATTTTCAAGACATAAAGAGAGATACTTAGAAACTAGATTAAGTTTTGTATACCATGTTTTAGCGGATACTTAGGAATGACATTAATTATCAAGTACTTTAATCTCAATGGCCTTCATAAGAAAAAGTGTATTTAAGTGAGCTCCATGGAGCAAAGACTTTGTTTGGGCCATGTACACAAAACTCATTAACTAGAAAAGTGGAAAACATGAAATTGCACATAAATGCAAACAAAAATAAATGTGTCGTAGTTTAATATAGACGTTCTTATAGTTAAATCACAAGCCCATCTTGCCCATACCTAAATCAATATCCTTCTTCACATTCTCCACTCTTTTTGCAACTTCAGCTTTGGATGGGGCCAGCGAGTGGGAAGCAACAGCAAAATCCAAAGCTTCTTTGTGTTTACCCAACTGCAAGGAAATAACATTCAGAAACGCAACTGGAAGAATAGGTTCTGTTGTCGGAATGCCTGATGCAAATAAATGGTGTGATGATGAACATAAATTCAAAGGTATTGTTGGTAACTGATTTATCAGAAAATATACGCCTTAAATCTCAAATTTCTTTTAGGTAAAGCTTATTGAATCCTATACAAGTATTTTCTGTCAACCTCGATCTCATCAAGCTAGGATCAATATCTCTATTTTGTTTTTCTCCAGCCAAAATTTTCAGATATAAACAGGATTCGACTTCCTCTTCGGTTGTTCTTTGTTTCCTTCATCTAAGAACTTTTTAATGTGCACATCACATCCAAACTATCTTGCTTCTCACACCTCCAATCCTAGCAGGTATAAAAATCATATGGATTCAAGATAAGTCCAACATGCATTAGCCCTCTTTTAATATTCAAGCTTGAAATTCCCTTCCCACTAGCAACCACCCCACCGCCCATAAAAAATAGCATATACAGTAAAAATTAATAACCAATGTCGGTGACAGGTGCTTCTGCTTCAGTTCTGTTGCCCATTCTTACTACAGCAGCACCTCTATCTTCATGCAACCCAAATTTACACACATAAGCAGGCACAGAGACATAGGGGATCTAAGTTCTAAAACAAAACATTAAATAAAATACACAAACCTGAACAATCTTTCCACTATTAACTTAATCTATAGGATACACTCCTCGTAGTTCTCATGAAGCTTTTGTTTCTATGAAGCAAAAATTTAGATCTGCTATGTTGTCATATTTTGAGTGAGTCTTAAATACACCAAGACAACCTTGAAAACCACCATTTCCCAATATTCAACTAGGATTAGAAGTAAACAAGTTCTAAAATCAATGTTGTCAAGATCGAGATCTTTACTATGATCGGGAGGGTAGTAAGATTGTAAAACGTACGATCGGATCCTCTAGGGTCGTAAGATCCTACCCAAGTAAATTACTTAGGATCGGGAGGGAGTAGAAAGATCGTAGCATGTAAAATCGTAAGATCTTACCAAAATGAAAATAATACTAATATATAGGCAAAATTGCTCTCAGGGGGCTTTAAGTTGCTTTTGAATACCAGGTTAGTCTTTTTTTTTTCTCATTTAGGTCCTTTAACTTCTAAAACGTATGCACCGTTTTCCTTTTTTCATCATTCGTTTCAAAAAAGCTGACATATCTGTTACGTTCGTGATATGGCTGTAACCGTGTGAGATACAGGTGTTACGTGGGGGATGTTCATCTTCTTCCTCATGAACCCTAAATTATACCTAAATTTCCATAAGCCCTTGTTGAAACTGCAGCTAATTTGCACTGGATGCTAAATAGTTGAATCGGGATGTAAGCATCATGATACTATAAGTTACATTGCTTTGCCGTTTCTGAAATTTTTTGAATTCCAAATGGGTATGCAGATTCAGATTGTCCCGGAAGGTTTGGAAAAGTTGAGCAATTTGATTGAGTCAGTGTAATAATCTGATGGTGAATCAGCAAAGGACCTGACATTGGAGCTTGTAAAAAACATATGTAATTCACCCTAACAGAGTGAAATACTGATATTACTATGATTCTTTTTGTCAAAATCAAATCTTGTTGGATCCAAGACAATATACCCTCGTGATTCTCTATTTTACTTAGAACCAAATCCAAAGCCATTACTAGTTGTTCGAGCAATCGGGTCCAGATTATGTGATTTGCACGATATGGAAATTTAAGGGGGAACTATGAACTTACACTTCATGCGAAAAAGATGAACATCAAATTGGTTTTTTCATTTCTAATAAAAAATAATTAAAATTAATGACTCATCAGCCACACAACATATGTATCTCACATCGTTAAAGCCACAACGAACAAGTCAACATTTTTTAAATGGAAGATGGAAAAAAGGAAAACAGTGTACATAATGTTTTTAAGAGCTAAAGGACCAAAAGGGGGGAAAACTTGAAGGACTAGCCCAGTATATGTTGCTTAAGTTCACAAGTATTAGTAAATCAAAAATCACATTCAAAACATAAGACTTTCGCAAGTTTAAAATATATACAAAATATCTGCATTTTTTACCAATTGGGTCGCGCATGACCCAACTCTTTTTGTGCCCAAAAACGCCAAGATTGCACCAAATCGTGCGATTTCACAATCCAGACACAATTTCGTAAAATCTCACTTTCATTTCGTTTACTGTGTCACTCAAAACACGATTTTGGTTACGACTTAGATCGCAGGGAGGGAGTAAGATCGCTAAATTGTACAATCCTATGATCTAACTCACAATTTCGGTAACATTGCTAAAAATGTAGTTCATATGTGGAGAAGTACCTGAGACAATGATTCTGACATGTAGTATAGTGGTTTATACGCAGAATTATCGATTTCCCTAGCAGCATAGCTGTCTCTTATAGCCATATGGGCATCGTTTCTCCACTTCCTCTGGATAAGGAAAAAGTTCCAAAAGATGTTCCATTTGGTAAAATTGGAAGAAGAAAAAAAAACTGAACTTAAAGGGAAAACAAAATGCCAAGACCCAATTTAGTAAAAGAACCTTAAGTAATAGTGCAGCACGAGTACACAAGCATTCATGTTTTAGTGCAGGCCCAATAATATTACTGTAGCCATTCAAAACCTCATTACATGCCTCAATTCCATAATAGGGTGCCCCCTCCTCCAAAGACTTCTTAGCATATTTTATTAGTTTCCTGCAATTGTCAAGCTGTAAAATCTAATTAGTTAACAAATGCAAAACTAAAGAAACATGTCTTTATTTAAATCACAGATTTACAGAAAAATCACCTATAATATAGTCCCAAAATTAATCAAAAAAAGCATACACTGCATACCTTCGCAGCAATGTTCTTTTTAATAGGAAAACCATTTGGGAAGACATTAGACACAAAAGGCTGCAATTCTACCCCATTAATTGTTGGAGAGTAAGTCATCAGCTTTGAAACATCTCCTGAAGTATATTGCAACTCATTCACTCCAGCTGCATATTCAAAGAATAAGCACGGCACCAAAAACTTTTACAGTCCAGAAAACACGGTAACGGGAAACTAACTGAATAGAAGTTACTACACCTATAGATTTGAAGCTATTTTGGATAATCTTCTCAATATTCATAAACACTTATACAAAAAGAAATTTTACAGAAATCTTGCAACATTTATGAATTTCCTTAAAAAACTTTCTATATAACCTGAAATAGTATAGGATATCTATTTTTAAGCTCTTTTTTTAACTTCTTCACAAATACCTATAAGCTTATAAAGACTTTTTCATAAGTAAAGAACCATAAACTTAATTTAATTGAGAAGCTCACAAAAACTACAAGTTAATCCAAACTAGGCCTAGATCTTTGAGAACGTCCAAAAACCACACCATGCTGAAAACCTAGGCAATATATTTGCAGCTCATCAATGAGAACTTGTCAGAATAAAATGAATGATGCTGATTAAAAGGGGTTATTTTAATAAGGGGGTCCATATTTTGGATAATATAAGATGCGTCAAAATGATATAATAAGAAAGATTACTGAAAATGGCAGAAAGAAGCCTGGAGAACTACGGTGGAGAAAGCTAAAGGAACAATCTCAATATATACAAGATTAACATGTGCACTCACATTATTGAAGGCTTCAAAGTAAAACAAGTATCAAGTGGCCTCTTCAAATCCCAACTCAAAAACAGTGAAAAAGAAAAAGAAAGTGTTTATCCAAGCTTTCTTGTTTTGTTTAGAGTTTCAATATTTGACCAACCTTAGGAATACTACAAACCACACAGCACGCTCTTTTTGTCTCTAACTATGTGAGTTAAAGATTGCAATGATAACAAGAATAGCATAAATAAATAAATAAATAAATAAGCTGACACCATGCAAAAAAATTATTTCCCTTCCCGATGTTCACAAATTAAATTATTAAGTGATAAGGCTTCTTTACATACCCAAAACAATTTGAATTAATAAAGTGCACATTATTTTATACTATTAGTGAGACATAAGTAAAACAAGAAACAAGGTATAGTGTAAAACGTTTTACCATGATTTACATTCATCAAATAAACATGCTCTCCACTATAACTGAGGAGAACCTCACATCCATCAGGACTAAATGTAACATGAGTTAAGTGCAAACTCGGATGTGCCTGGAAGAAACAAAACAAAATATAAGTGCAATGATATTTGGCTTATAGTAGAAGGAAAGAATAAAACCTACATAACATTTAATGGAAGAAAATGAGTGAGAGAATTTGATAAATTATAGAACCGGAGTATACGCCATATTAAGTAGAATTGAATGGGGAGTTTGCTTAAAGGTATAGAATCATATATCATTCCTGGGAATACTATCACTACGACTATCTTTCCCAAGTATAAGTTACAAATATGTTTGGCAACTACATCAAATTCCTAGGAGTACTTCAAAATTTTATTTAGTCAAAAATAAAAAAATAGAAAAATATGGTAGAATGAGTTGAGAATATCAAGCATAGATGGTCGGTTTTAAAATAATTTATACTCCCGCGAGTGTCAGAGTTCCACCCTTCATCATGGGAATGAAAAAAGGGAAAAACACGAGTGAAGGATATTCCTAAGGAATCCATGTTATTAAGGAACAGTTCCTTAAAACATGAACCAAACGTGGGAACAGTTTCTACAATTGTTTCCCTTCATCATAGGTGAGGGGTGTTACAAAAATTAAAAATCATATCCCAGTTCCCACTCATTACGAGTCTCTCCAAAGAAAAGGTATAGAACACAAGGTAACATGAAGATGTGAGCTTTTGTTTGATAAAAAAGAGAAGATTTAACAGAAGATGAGAAACAAAGAAATACAAGAGAAAATGACAATATTACCCCCCCCCCCCCCAAACACACACACGCAGAGAGAAACCAAGTAGTAGTGTAGTGCAGAAGCCAGAAGAAACGAGAGAAGTGCATCAACAAGCAAAGCTTGCCAACATATGTAACTTTTTTCCTTTTTGCTGATTTTGTTTCTCTTTTAGTAGGATTCCTCATCCTACTGCATTCCTTTTCCCTCATAGAGAAGAAATATTCTTACCCAAAAAAGGGACTAGTAGTATCCCCAAGACCTAACAGATTTGAGTGAATAGAAAAACTTTAAAAAAGGCAATAGTAAACTAGTCAGGCGAAGGACTAACACGATCAGAAAGATGCATTGGACAGAAATAATTAACACAAGGAGGTGGGGCCATTCTTTTCCTACAAGAGCTTAGAGGCGGAAGCATCCTTCTATCATACAAACGTGCAAAGGCATCACTGCAAGAATTAGAAAATATAAAGTCAGTTTAAATAAAAAATTGAATTAAATAGCATCACTGGAAATATTTACCTCCCACCAACAAGAAGCAAATGTGGTCTAGTTGAACTAATATCAAAAGATTTTAAAGCAAGGACTTGTTTAGGAGGATCACCAAGTGACCTTTTAGCTCCACTCCGTAAGTCAAGCTGACATTAACCAGTAAACATGGAAATTAATAAATGAAAAACTCCAAGCAGTTCAGCTTTAGAAAACAAAGATCGCAGTTCACCGTCTTCTAGAATATCTTTCAATGGGAAACTCAAAGAACTACACTATAGGAAAACTGCAGAAATTCTATCTAATTGCAGTGGAATAAGAAAAGGCAATAGCGTGAGAGCATCATGAGACTGAAGATGCAATCATAATATCAATTAGAGCCATTATTGGTTTCTCTTGAGATGCCTTAATCATAGAGATTTCCCATGTGCACTTTTAGTCATAATATGTAAATGAGAAATAATAACTAATAATACGTGACAGTTTGAAGAACCAGAATAAAATATCAACAGAACAGAACATGTTCAGTTCTTACCACTGCTACATGTAGAATCAAAATGAAAGTTCGTTTATTCCCCTCCCTCCATCCAAGAGAAAATCCCATTTAGTGTAAAAAAATATATAAATAAAAAATGAAAAGATTTTTTATTTAAAAATGCATAACAGAAGATTTTATACATCCAATAATATCCTAAAGAAGGTTCGGTATTTTCCTTCAACCTTCCATGTTAAACTATGAAAAAAAAAAGGAATATGTGAGCGACATATTTAAAACAACTACCAATTGAAGTAAGCTTGTATTTCAGTGGAATAGAAATTCAGATCAAATTGCTTCATCTAAGCTGGATACTATTGCAGATACTCCTATATAGAAGATGACCTCATCTTCAGCAAACTAAAGGGTATTTTCATTGGTAAATTCAAATTTTACAGATAATGGGGGAATCAGTTTTTAAAGATGACTTATAACCATGAAACATAAGAAATTTTCAATATTCAATCCAACTCCGTATGTTCATGTGCCAGACAAGGATTAGTAGAATTTCAAACTGATAAGTGGAAATCACAACAAATGAATTGAACACTTACTAGAACATTTCGGCACTCTTGGTGAGAAGATCCTGCAGGAGGACAAGAGGTACCTTCCCGTAGATCATGCTGTCTTACAGTTCCATCTTCACTGGCACTCCATACCACATTGGGGTTTCCATTTTCAACCTGCAACAAAGGAACAGAGAATACGTGAAAAATCATTAGACTTCCTTTACCACCCTTTGATATAACTTCACTTAAACTATGCTAAATCAGGATTTTCTTAGACCGCATAACTTACAGCCAATTTTTTTACTCTACGGGTGTGGCATTGGTAAAGTGCTGATGGAACAACGGCATTATCATTCAACCCATTCCCACTTATGCGAGACCTATTAAATAATCGAACCTGCCAACAGGAAAAATATGTGAAGTTGGGGAATTAAAATTGCATTAGCCACTAAAAATATCAAATAGATCATAGCACTACTTCAGCATCTCCAGCTCCAGAGGCTACAAGCTCATCAGATGTTTCTGGTATGAACTTAGTACAGAATATATTTGCAGAATGTCCGGTGTCAATTGACTGCAATAGTTTCCGACCAGAGTAGCTCCAAATGTTGATCTGCAAAAATTCATGTAAGCACTTCAATTAAAAAAAAAATCAAAATGGACTTCCCTTATAGTATCATACTATCATCTAGTTTCAAATCATTTATTTGTTTTACATCATAGCCACCATCAAGAGATTATAGAACAGATGACCAAAAAAATAAGCCATACGTGTGTATCATCTGATCCAGATATCAATAATGAACCTCTGGAATTCCAAGCCACTGCATTGACACAGCCATCATGACCCTGTTCAAATCATGAGCAAAAGGCTATTCATCAAAAGACAACAAACAAAATGAGGGTAAAATGCTAGAAGAAAATGTATGTTGCACAATCTATTTCCACATTGTACAATTATATTTCCACATGCAGCTTAACAGCAATCAGCTAGTACTTAAATCACACTTTCAAATGAGGTTCCATATGCGCATACCGCAAATATACCAAAATAGAATAGACACAAGAATGTGGCAGTTTTGCACTTCTTACTTTCAAGTGCGTGCTGAAACTCATTATACATGCGATGGTTAATATTCAATGCTATTCCTAATTTTCTACTAACACAGTTCAATAATACATTAGCAAATTTTTTAGGCGTATTACCAACCTCTAACTCTCTTTCTTGAGAAAGCCTTCGAATCAACGAGGAATGTGTCTGCAAACTATGTCTGGCGTCCTAGGCAAAAACAGAAATGTCAAAGATCATACGAAACAAGCAAAAAAATCATAGGCGAAAAATAGACCAAGCCTTTAATCAAAATTATCATCCACCAGATTGTTAATCGGAATTAACAAGGTGATCGTGAATTATTAAGCCCTAAACAGTTTCAAAAACAAATTATGGAGAAGAAAAGGAAGAAGAATACCAAGCGAGTGTCAATGTATCGGGTGTCGAGAATCTTGTGTATGTTGCCATCGCGAAAAGGAATGGAGTCCATAAATTGTAGAAGAAGGTCTCAGAAAACGCTGCGAGTGAAAACGAAAGTAGGGAACTCGATCGGCGTGATTTTCATCAATTGCTTGCAGCTCAGGCGGTTATACTTCATAGAATACTCTGCACACGCCCAGACACTTCACCCTTCTCTTTTCGTAATTATGATGACATAAATTTGTGAATTACTTTCATGAATAAAATATTGTAAAACTTTTTAATTGTCAGTAAATAATTTATTATTTGGTCAAAAAAGTAAATAATTTATTAATAAATTTTGGACAAAAATAATAGTTTATTAATAATTACTATGGTGTGAAATTACTTAAAATTTTGGCAAAACCAAAAATAGGGCTGCATACATGAGCTTTGTTTTGATTATTGAAGGAGTGGTAGTGATTGATGTTGCGTGAAATGCATGCGCTCTTCATCACTCTACTCACGGTGGATGATTGGCTCGAAATTCCGATTGCTATTTGTTGTTGCAATGAAGGTCTATTGTGTCTTTGTTGGACAAGGCAAATTCGTTAGCTTATAGCGGATAAACTATTTGTAAGTGTTTGGCGCAACAAGTTTATAGTTAGTGTTTGAGCTTATAGCTACCATACAGAGCGAATACCCAATTTCGTGCTTCACAAAAATTTGGGTGTTTTATTTGGTCTTGAGAATGATTAATATCAAAATAAGTTCTTTATATTTACAAATAGAAGACATGTTAGTCCGTCTATTAGATTTTGTTGAAATTCAGCTATTTAGTAGTTGATATGTCATATTAGTTTGTTGATGTGTTACCAATGAAGGTTGCTCAGTTGGTAAGAAGTTGGCTCATTCCCCACAAGAGCACGAGTTCAGCTCCTATTGCCGATGTGATAACCTCTTTGGTGGGCGATCTGTAAGTACCTCAATAAGTTGTGAGCCCCCAAAACCCAACTCACCTAAACTTTTTATAACCAAAAAAAGTTTGTTGGTGTGTTTGTTAAGGTCGTCTATGTGAAGTGAGTCAAATTCTAAGTGATCCAACTAAGCCTGTTAACACTTCTATTTTTGGACCAATTTGGTCCCTCATGAATTTTTTTTATTTGAAATTGTTTATATAAAGGGGAGGACAAAGGGTACTCCAACCGGTGAATGAGTTATATTGACGTCATCTTCTGCATTTGAACCCTAACCCCATTTTTGAAACTTCCAAGTAGAGCAAACTACCATCACCCACCAACTTCAATTTTGTGGTCTTTTGAACAAATTTCATGCTAAGTATTTTGTCAAGGTGACCATTTTAAATTGTGCTAAGAATTCTGTTTAGAAATTGTACAAAATGTTTGCAAATTGTAGAAATTATGTTATGACTTGGACATTCTGTTCAGAAATTGTGTAAAAATTACGTGCAAGTATTCTGTCTTGAAAATTCTGTTTAGAAATTGTGTAGTTTGCGTAGTGCTGAAACCTACAAATTCTAGCAGTTCCCTCGATGCAATGAGCAAATTGAATCTGTTATCCATTCCCTCACAGATTGCGAAGTTGTTGCTATTGCTACCTTATGGACCTCTAAGATCAATGAAAGACAAACACGCTCACACTTTGAAAAGAAACTATAAGATATCAATTACAAAACTCTTTGAAAATACTTGATATCAAGTTATCAACCTAAACGCTGCAGTTCACACTTGATGGTGATCGTGGTCCCATTACCAGATGGATCAACAATGGTGAAGGACATCGAAATTGTGAATCAATTTTGTCCACTTGTCTCTTTTGTACATTTCTTTCTGGGCGTTACGTTAAGTGCACGCGGCGCCGAATAAAGCTTAGTTTATTTAATAGTACTAATAATACAGCTTAGTTCTGAGGTTATCTTATTATCTTAGTTAGCAACAATAAAGCAATGGTCTAACAGTCAAAGAGTCACATTAAAAAGCTTCCCTGCAGTAAAGCAAAATCTTTTGACGGTAGAGTAACAACATTTTTTATTATCATTTTTCAGGAACTGACACAGATTAAAATAACTAATGTAATTAAGATATTGATCGCATGTATAATTTATGCTAGTAAGTACCTCTCTCTTTTTTACCTATTTTTCTCTCATTTAAAACATATTAAATAACTCCGATTTTACTTACACAAATAAATACTCTAAGACTTGTTCCCCTCCTTCATTGTGCTCTAGCTGTTAAGAGTTGCAAAATTGTTTAACAGCTCAGCTCAGTTGGTGATTTACCACTTCATGCCAAGAGCATGGAACCCATCTTCAACTCATGACCCACCTTAGAGTTCCTTCGCTCTCTTTTTTTTAAATTTTTTTATAAATTATATCAAGTTATCTCTTCTGCCTATGGCTTCTTTGGGTATTGAATTGAGGGGACACCTTCCTTAAAACACACATAATGTCTCATGGATGATGGTAAAATTCCCAAACCACGTAAACTACAATAGCTCAGCTCCACAGTTTTTGTTTAGCTTCCTTCTTTTAGCATCTGGACTATGATTATGTGAAGAAGAACATGAACCACCATTTGTGTCATCACTTTTGTAGCTAAAGCACACAACATCTAATACACCCATTGGGCTTTGTGGCACACAAGGGACAGATACACTTGAATCCTTGGCAGACACACTGTTCAATGTGAAATCTTGGATCATTTGAACACACTTCGATAATTTCTCCTGCCAAAACCCAAATCACATAGTTAATATCAAGTAAACAAACATTGTTAATTAATTGCAAGCAATGTCTTTAGTAAGAGCAATATTTTAAGAAATGAACTAGCGAGACCCCTGGTCATAGATCAATTATTTCAAATTGATCGACTTGGTGATCAAACCGCTAAATGACTGAACCATAGACACAGCAGTTCAAATGGTCAGGTTCGGTTCTTAAAACACTGATTACAAGCAATCATTACTTTTTGTTATTCTACAATCTATACCTTTTCTACATGTTGAGTGAGAATAGAAATTGTTTTGTCAGAGTCAATTGTTTGGGTTTCGGATTCTCCCACAACACACACTGCCACAGCTGCTGCAATCTCCGACTGTTTGAACTCCAAAGAGTCAATTCCTGCATTGAATTCATATCATCTAAGTTACTAACTCCAATTCCTCTAATTCATTAGTACTTTTACTGCAAAGATTGATTATTCTATCAGAAAAACAATTCATTTGTGCAATGAAAGTACCTTTTACAATGCTCAATATAAGTTGGGTAGATTGTGAGATCAAAGATTTTAATGAACTCTCGTCACCACTGATCTTAGAAAGGAAATAATCAATGAAATTGAAAGGAGTAACTGCTTGCATTCTCCACTTCAATGTGCTCAGTACTAAAAGCTCCATTCTCTGAATGGTCTTAGCTTCAAATACAAACTTTGATTCGCCGACCTGCACAAAATAACTCGATCAGCACATGCAAGATTACTACATTTGCTTAACAGAATCATCAAGCATTGAAAAATCACAAGATCCTACCTGTAAATCAAGAGTAAGAGGAACATCAGTCTCTTCTACTTTGGCTGCCAAAGATAAACAAGCTACAGCCAACAGTTGCATTGTCCAAGCTCTTCCCTTCTGAAAATGAAACAAAAATTAGATCTAAATTCAACCAATGAAGCATAAAAGGCCTAATTTATTTGATTAAACTTCTATTCACTCATTGACTTACTGGTAACTCATATGCAGAAAGAAATCTGTCCAAGTAATTTATGGATAGGTATTCACATAGAGGACCAAAACCAAAATGCGCACCAACCTATAAAACATTACAAATAGCAACAAAGGTCAATTAGATAAACATAAACCCATCATCTATTCAAGATAAATCCAGATTGTGCATCATGTGATACATGAACAAATAAGTTTCATTCAATAGAATCTAATAATTACCAACAAAATCATCATCAAACACAAAAGCTATTGCAATCAAAGAACTATGATGATGAGTTCATTAAATCAAAAGTCACGATTCAGATTTCATTTCAGACTAATCAAAAATCAAACAGTTCAGATTTCCACTTCAGAAAGACCCGATTTTTTCTATTCATTTTCACAAACAAAAAAAACCTTGAAATTTCGATACTTGAAAAAGATTAAATTTTTCTACTCATTAAGAAAATACTGAAGTACAGACCTTTTGAATCCAATCAATAGCTTCTTTTCTGGCCCCAAAGTTCAAAAGCCCACACTGTAACTTAATCAAGTAATCAGAACCAGTCCATTGTTGATTTTCTTTTTCCATCATCAATACTAAGCACTCTTCACTCTGTAATGGCAACACATCTGGAACAATAGATTGGTAACTTCTATTTCTAGGCCGCCACGTGTCCTCTTCGTAGACCTCCGTCGTAACGGTATCAACATCGTCGAAAACAGTGATATCTTCTGTGCAAAGTAGGCTAGAAACAAAATCAAAACTTGGTGCCATTTCAATATAGCTTAAAAAACTCAACCGATTAAACAAAAAATGAAAGATTTATTTTTCAGATGATAGATTTGGTTTGTGTTTACTGAAGAAGTTACAATTCGGAGTATTTTGTTTCTCTCTTATTATTACTCACTGATTTCAGACACTCACACTCTCTGCAAGTCTGAAGCGAGAAGGGGAGGCTTATGAAGGAACCGAACGCCTCTTTTTAGGGTAAAAGGCAGAGAGAAAGAGAGTGTGGGGCTGGCTGCGTTGTGAACAGACGAGCCTCTCTCTATACTGTGGAGCGTTGTGTCTGTATAACAAAGAAAGAAAAATAGTGATTACATTTTTTATGAGAGAGGTAGACATACGGAAAGAGGAGAGAGAAAATGAAACAACACATTTCTTTTTCTTAATTTATTTATGAGAATACAAATTAATGAAAATACTATGTTCATTCAGGAAGAAAACATGTTATACGTGAGGAGTATTTATTGTAGAGACGTTGGAAATAGTACCTGTGTGCCGTATGGACTATTTAGGAGAATTATTAATTATTCAATTTTAGATTTTTTTATGCCAATTTAATTTTATATACTAGTATTTAACAAAAATAAAATATACAGTTTTTTTATTTTATGTATTTACTCATCAAATGCCAAAGAAAAAAAGACTATTCCATCAATTTTGCTTAATGTAATAAAGCAGTAGCGCCAATTATTGCGACCATTTAACCCAGAAATAGCATTATATAATTCAATTTCCATATTTACAAAGCGTTGTTCAATTTTATTTGACTGAAGCGTTGTGACTGTTGGTCAAAAAATAATATGGGCATCCATTTAATAGACTATAAAACTTTCCTAGAACATTCTTTATTTGATTTTTAATAATTGTAATTAAATTTCGTAGAACAACATTGAAAAGCGTGAGCTGCTTTTTTTTACTTTTTAGATTTTAACGAATGGATACGGGAAATTGAATGTACTGGTAAGTGAGAATGGTCAAGAGGTGGTTACTGGTTACTATAGCGAATTGGCGATGATGATAATAATCGAATGTAGCAGTAGTAGTCCATTAATGGAGAAGAAGGTAAAAGGGTAAAAAGAAAAGAAATTTACGGAACCAATAGTACGTGCAGAGTGTGTTGTTTTCTCCCGTGTCGACGCGTGTGGTACGCTGACATTGGTTGATGACCGGAAGCGTCCGTTTCATTCTATTGTCACTTTTCCTTTCTGTACTACTAGCTGTCATTTCCCTCCACCATTCCCCGCCAAATCTCAATATTTATTCAATCATCAAAAATCATAATTCAAATCAAAACAAATTTTTACTTCAAAAATATAAATATACCACGACACCTATTTTCGAATCACACACGGACAGTAGCAACTACAACTAGCAACGATTGAGAGGTTTTTTTTTTACAAAGAAAAACTTAGCTTATATGATTAATAATCAAATTGGTAATACAATTTGGAATCAAACCAAAAACATGAGAGCTAACGAATGAAACTCGAGCTAACGTATAAGCTACAACATTGGTTTGCCTCCGAATAAAACTAATTTTGAAGTTTCTTAGATGTATGTGATAATAACGAAGTATAGACGCAAATAGTAGAGCCAAACTCGGTCATGACATTACAAATTCCTTCAACGTCATCTACTGTCGCTTTGCAATCAAACTTGATGATAACTGTTTGGAACTGGAACGACTGTAGCCACTTAATGGCTATTAACAAACCATGTGCCTCTGCTTCCTGTGGAGTACGAACACCTCTATAATAGCAGGTCTGCGCCGTCGTAAAATTGCCAATATCGTTACGGATACGCATACCAATCCCAAAACATCATTCCTCCGCCAAAATCGCAGTATCGACATTGCATTTGAACTCATCCTTATCCGGCTTACGCCACACCTCAACTCCCCTTGGCAATGAAAGTCCCCTTCTTTCCTATTTCTTGCCCCTTCCCATTCAACGAGAAAGGACGTAGCATTTCTAGTAGAAATACTAATCGATTTCATTACATCATCCCAAACATTCTCACTTCTCCTCTTCCAAATACACCGAAGCATCAAAACAAAAATCTTTCGTGTTCCCTCTGGCAAAGAACCAAGGAGACAAAAGAAACATGGTTTAAAACCCTCCGCTTGCTTGACTTGGTGGCAAATTAACCACCACAAGCTTGCATCCCACCAATAGGGATGGCAATGGGGCGGGGCGGGGGCGGGAAGTACTCTACCGCTTCCCGTCCCCGCCTCCCATATTCTCCCCCATCCCCATCTCCATTCCCCGCTTCGGGGAGTTTTCCTCCCCTATCCCCATCCCCGCGGGGACCCCAAAAATTTATTCAAAGTTAGCAAAAATTAAAATATAATAAAACTGCAAAAAATGTATAAAATTTAGTCTTACCTTGATATTTTAATATTTAAAAAGTATAAAGGTAAGAATAAAAATATAAAACTTAGCACAATTTAATATTTTATTAGTATTTTTATTTAAAAATACAATAAAAGACTAAAAAATCTATTACTTAGAATATAATATATATCTATAATATAAACATTTATGAAATGTATTCGGGGGCGGGGTCCCCGCGGGGCGGGGGATATAGACCCATCCCCGAATTGACTGCGGGGAGGATTTTCTCCCCCATCCCCATCCCCACGAGGGAAAATTCCCCGCCCACGGGGCCCCAAATGGGGCAATCCCCACGGGGATCCCCACTTGCGGGTAGAAATTGCCACTCATTCTCGTCGTTAGAGTCACACATCGGACAAGTCACCGGGCATGGTACCCGTTTCCTATACAAATTCTTTTCCAAAATTAATATTAGGTTTTAATATGATTTGAATCGAGCATGTTATTTTTTTTGACGTGGGAGCATGTTATTGTTATGGTTATTGTTATAATATAATAAAAACCTAAATCTTTGTTGTTAAATTAAAATATTAAGGATTTAATTTATATACACAATAAGTGTATAAATGTTATGCACTATCTACCAACCCGTTGAAGTTTTTTTAGTTCGGATTAGGTACCCAACCCGTGTTTTTTAGGGCTAGAACCAAACCAACCAGTCGTGAATGGTTGGGTTGGGTTCACGGGTTGTGAAGGACAAAAAAGAGAAACGAAGATGGAGGATTGGAACAACAACAGAGGAACACTGATGGAGGAATGATTCTGCAACAAAGGGGGAACTAGGCGTCGCAAACGGTGGAGGAATTGTCGTGTAAGGCGATGTTGCGAATCAGTAGGAGGAGGAGCGCGACAAACTTGCCACAAAAATGGAGGAATCAGAAACAACGCAACATAGAACGGAGAATAGAGGCAGAGCGTGCGACGGAGAACAGACGTACGATAGAGGAGGGGGTGGTGGTGCAGCCGCACCAATGAGCATTGCAGATTTGTAGTGACAATAGGGAATGTGAGATTAAGAAGAAGAAGCCCAAAATGTGTGAGAGAATGAAATGTCACGGACTCAAGTACTTTCAGGCATAGTATTTTTTTTACAAAATAGTTAAAGGTCACAGGTTGGGTTCACGTGCAGGTACACGGGTTCAAAGTCTAGATCCTGTTATTTGAACCAAACAATTCTAAAAGTAAGCGGGTTGGGCGCAAACTTCAATGGGTTCAGGGTAAACTACGAGTTGAATTGGGTTGGGTCAGCGGGTTGACCAGGACCCATGCACATTGTTATGGATTGTGGTTGTAAAAAGGCTTACACCGAAAGTGCGTATGAATAAAACTCAATATTTCATTAAGTTTGCTATTTTTTTATTTAAAAAACTTTTTGATTTCAGAATAACTTTTTTTTACCTATTTTAAAAAAATTATTAAAAAAATTAATATATGTGAAGCTTTATCTTACCCAATAAAATCTCATCTTATATCTTATCCCAAAATAAAAATCTCATCTCATATCATTATCAAGAAAATTATCAATACAAGATGGAAGTATATTAGAAATTTGTGGCTCTTGAACATTCAAAGCCAACCTAAGAAACTATCTCAATTATTTCACAAGACAAATGTAAATAAGTGTAAATAAGAGCCACAATTATTTCACAAGACAAATGTAAATAAGTGTCATATTGGAGTATTTGTTAATAATTCAAAATAAATTATTTTATGAAATATAAATTTTCAAGCTTCACAAATGGAGGTGGGAGGCAGACAAGTCACCAGTGTTGGCTAGTGGCGGATACATAGTTTCTCTCGGGTTTTGGAGAGATAGTTTCACAATCCATAAAATTGATATTCAAACCAATAAACAATGAGATGGTTTGGCTTCGTTCGGAACGGAACCAAACCATGTTAAAAAACTCATCTTATTTGTCAGGTTATTGGCTTGGGCCTTATATATGTGTTTTTAACTAGTATTAAGCCTGACATAACCGTGTCAAATGAATTTCCCCAGCCCAGGTTTGAGGTAGTCCATACTTTGTCTCAAGTGCCCAAAATAACATTCACATACCTATCTCGTGTTTTGTCTTTTCAAGTTTGTGAGTCATTAAACGCATCCTCGCAAGGAATCTTGTTTTTTCTTTCGATGTGGTTGGTAATTGGTTGTCTCTTTTTCATGAATATTATGGTAAACATTGTCTCCCTCCACTTTTTGTGTTTGGATCCATATGATAGTAGTGATAGAAGTTTCATTGTTTCGTATCATATTGAGAAAAATGATGTAAAAAAAAGTGCACGACTTCTTCAACTTACTATCGCATTTCATCATTACATCTAACTAAAGATGACTGATTTTTTTTGAAGAAAAGAGATGAAATCTGAAACCTTCAAAATCATTCAAATTACTGTTCTCTTTGTCCTACTTTATGTATAGGTCTGTGGCCAATTCAAAAGATGTACTTTTGATCTATTCCCACTTTTAAGCGTGTCTCCTTTTGGGGTCATTCAAATTTAGGGTTTGCAAGTACAAATTTGTTGTTAACATTAACAATTGACCACGTTGAGTAGGACCTCATTCTCCTAATGGCTAATTGACTAGTACTAATTAGCAAGGACCATTACATTTACAATGTGATTACTACTGATTTGACAACAACTCAACAAGTAAAAATTGGTCGGCAATGAACAATTAATCAGAACTCAGAAGTACACTTTAAATTCTCTACAAATCAGATAGTGTAATTTACCTTAACCATAATTCATAGGTGGCGAAGGTGCCAATTTTAGTTATGCCATTGTAATAAGCTACAGTTAAAGCAGATCATGCCTTCTCCTAAACAATTACAATTTGCTTATTTTTCTTAGTTTATTTTATTTGTATGTCTTTTTCTTTGTTCGATAGAGAAAGAGGTGGGGAGTTGATTAACTTATTTTTTTGAAATTTGGAAAGGAAGGGTTTTGGATGAAATAGTAATATTTTTAGATAAAGTTGGTCCAATGGAACGTGTTCTTGTATCGGATAATTCACTTAGATGCGCCTCGACTATGCATTGTTGCCCTTCCGAATAATTTTTCATTTTCTCATAAGCTCTTTGACTCTTGTTTGTGGGCAAAGTATAGCACAACAATATCTTGCCTTGGGTTTTTCTGCGACAGAGTACCGCTAGAGAGATTTGAAGTAGAATATATAAGTGTATATTTTTTTTTGTTACCATATCATTGGTGCGTAGTTTCAACCGACTTTGCCGATGACTAATCTATGCTGGGGAACGTGACTGACCACGAGTATCCAACTTTGTCGGCCATGTGGTTCTCCCCCTCCCAACAGAGTTTTTGCCACACCCAATATTCGAACCCGAGACCTTGGGGTGGGATCCAAGTCCAATTACCATTTGGACCAGCCCTCGTTGGTATATATAAGTGTATATTTGGTTGCGCGGAAACGAGAATTGATTTTGATAGATTTGATTTTATAGAATTAATTTTAGTTAAAAGTAAGTTCAATGCGACATGATTTTTATTTGGATACCTTTTACCGAAATTTTTTTATCGATCATTATTTTTTTGGATAGGTTTGATTAAAATTCCTTTTGGGTGTGAAATTATTAAAATAGATCTCGACTTAAAATTACATTAGAAACTTAAAGTTTGATAGACCACAAAAATACTAAGTAAGCATTTTTTTTGGTAATGTAAAATTTAGGGTGAGGGGATGGCGCCCCAGTTCAAGGCAAGGAAGACCTTCGGGCTCTTTGAGCACTTACAATTATAGACTATAATTTAAATTGCAGTGCGATTTAGTGAACGGAAATTATGAAAAATGTAAATATAATGAAGAGCAATTATGGAAGATCCAAATTTAGTGAAGGGCAATTATGAAAGATGTAAATTGGAAGATCCAAAATTAGGAAAGGGTAATCTTTGAATCTCCTCCATCGGAAAATTGCTTATATTTAGTATCAATATTGTAGGGTTACGAGGGAAGCGTAAAATATTTGAGAGATCTCTACATTGGGCCAAGAACAAACACATAACCGGATATCTGACACTATCTATTTCACTAAAAACCTTAAGGTATTAATAGTATAAAAGGAGCAAGGGAGCTTAAGTTATAGTTGTTTGACCGTAGATCACCATATTGGATGACCACTAATTAATGGTAAAAATTGGGGAAGAATCAATTGGACCACAAAACCATAACAATCTGAGTTTCATTTTCACTTAGGATGCTAGTTTCTTGGATTCAATTACAAGCAAAGCAATTAAGCAACAGACGTGCTTGAAACATGGATTTTAAAAAAGAGACTTTAGGACCCAAGTTTCTAACCCTTTCCAATCTAATCTTTAAAAATCTCCTTTATATTATATCTACTATCCGAAATTCACCTTTTTATGGTCGTGGGACTAAAAAAACACATACACTTATATGCTTATTCTATCTGGTTCATGTCAGTTTTTGTCCAAAATTCTAAGACAATATATCCTCAGTTTTCATATATGGTTCAAAAGAGAGTCTTCTTAATTCACTGTTTGAGATCTGAGCTTAACAGGGTGTCGTTCACATTTCACACATTTGTTTTTTTAACCAATCCCTTCCGTTAGTTACCTTTTGTTTCTCTTGATTTCCGTTATCTTCTGCTACTTGATCAGTTACCCGAGGTCTAGTCAAATGTTTGTAGCATATGGCATTGTTTTAAATTCTGTTAAACATTTGTTAATCAAACCGTTTATTCAGATCGATTTTTCTTGCATGCACATAAATACTTTCTATGTCTATAGACATATATAATTTTATTTATGCTCGTGTTTGTTGCGCCAGCATCTTTGTACAGTGTAACATGTGTTTCTGTCTCAAATGGTATCGTTTTATGTATTTGAATTTGCTATTTGCGTGGTCACGTTTCAACATATATCACATGCGAATCAAGAGACTGTCAAATTTGAAAAATAAAAATTTAAACTTGAGTTGGGGTGTCTGTACAATATTTATGCCACATTGGATTCCAAGCTAATAATGTCACACATGAAGTATGAAGTTCAAACAAAAACATGGACTAGCTAGGTTCTAGGGTAGGTAGTGTTATATTTCTAACAATTTCACACTTGTTTTTTTCTGCAGGACTTGCACTCAGCAATACAAGAGGTGAGAATAGCAAAATACCCACCAGCCACCAGGGGACCAGTCCACTTGACCAATTTACTGGGTACAAAAAATTAAAAAACGAAACTCTTCGGATCTTGCTTATGGATACACGGAACCCGGTTCTTGACCCTGAGTATTTAAACCCTAATCTTGAAAATCCGGTCACTTTTCTTGATACTTTCTTTCTCCTTCTTCCTCTTCGTCTTTTCTTCTCTCTTCTTCTTCTTCCCTAGCTCTGCTAGGGTTTCTTCAATCTCACTGATTTATGATGATTGAAGCTCAGATAATGCTTCAATCACTACGAAACCTTGATTGTTACTGATTGCAAGCAAAACCCCTCTGGTTTTACGATGCACTTTGTTGTTCCTGTACCTTCTCTCTTCGCGAACCCTTGTTCGTGAGAGTGAGACTTTCCATCTTCAAACTCCTCGATTTCTCACCTCCGTAGAGAAACCAAGGTACAGATCCTTCTCTTCACTCCTTTTTCTTTTTATTTCAACCTTTTGGGATTTTCAGAAATTCTAATTTCTGTTTGCGTTGATGAACAGGTTTCAAAGATGAAATTAAGGTTGTACAAGGTATCAACAGGTAAAATCACAACCCTCTTTGTGATTTTAGTGTCGTCGTACACCGTGTGTACAAACCCTAATCTTCTTTGTTCTTTATTTCTACTGTATGTATGCTTTTGAATGTTCAAGGTGAACACTCACCCTCAAAACTCCTCAAGCTTTCTCTCAAAGCCCGAAGAAAGGTATATTCCTCTTCTCACCTTTCAAATCCTTCTTCCTTTCTAATTCAGTCACAGAATTAGTCTTCTAACCCTTCTCTGTTCTTTATTTGCGAGGTCTTCACACTTTGAAGATGCAATCACAAACTTGGAGCCCTAGGGTTTACTAGAAGATCATGAAGAAGAGTTGATCTTGGAGAAAAAGATTTAGAACAGAATAGGTAAAAACAAAAGTTGTAAAACTGAAAAACTTGTAAATTTTATTATTCTGTGTGTACACAAATGTAAGTGCCATAAGGCATATATATACATCGACTTTAAACTGAAAAAAAAACAAACTCCTAATTTGTTGAGAGTTGGTTATTAGTCATAACTAACTTTCAACTCTTCATAACAAACTTTTAGGCTAGAGAACCGACTGTGCAACGGCTAGCTGGTTTGTTTCTAGCCGTTGCAAACAACCTGAGGGTGTTTTTAGGATTTTCATTATAAATCCAACATCCTCCCTTAATGAAGATACTAAAAATTAAAACTAAGGCTAAAGCAAACAGAAAGGAAAAACCAAAATCCAGGACATGCCCCTGGTCATAGCATCTTAAGAATAAGTCCTAGGACAAGCCCCTAGGAATGTCTTAGCATAGGTCCCTTTTTAGGTTAAAAAGAAACCAAACTATTTCCCTTCTGAGCCTTGAAAAATTCTCCCCTTTTAGAGCTTTAGTGAATATGTCTGCTTGCTGAGCTTTTGTAGGACAATAATCCACACTTAGTTTTCCATTGGTTACTTTGTCCCTGATATAATGGAACCTAGTTTCTATGTGCTTGGTTCTGCCATGTCCCATTGGGTTCTTAGCAAGGCACAGTGTTGACTTGTTGTCAATTAGCAATTTAGGAACTTGAGTTAGAGATACTCCTATCTCCATTAGAAGTGCTTCTAGCCAAGCTGCTTGTGTGGAAGCACTACAAGCAGCCACATACTCTGCTTCACAGGAACTAATGGCAACAATTTGTTGCTTCTTTGAACTCCAGGATATAGATACCCCCTGAAACTTGAATAAGTACCCAGAGGTACTTCTTCTATCAACATGGTCTCCACACCAGTCACTGTCTGAGTAGCCAAGTAACTCATACCCTTTTTGGTTAGTTCCCTTAGGAAAAAACAAACCATAGTTGGCAATACCTTGGATATACCTTAGAACCCTCTTAGCAGCTTTAAAATGTATCTCCATAGGTTCATTCATGAACCTGCTAATCATTCCAGTGGCAAAGAGAAATCTGGCCTGCTGTGAGTACCTTAAGGAGCCCACAATCTGCCTGAAGTAAGTAGGGTCAACTTTGGTCCCTTTTCCTCCCTCCTTCTTGCACAGGTAACCTTCTGCAGGATTGATGGCAGGGTTTGACTCTGTCATTCCAAATCTTTTTAGCAACTCCTTAGTGTATTTTTGCTGGTGTAGTATAATTCCTTCAGGAACTTGTAGAAACTCCAGTCCTAGAAAGTAGGATAGCTTGCCCAGATCTGTCATTTCAAACTCAGACTTCATGGCATCCTTGAAGTTGTTGATTTTTTTAGGATTGTTCCCTGTAATTAACAGATCATCCACATATAAGCATATAATAAGAAAATCAGATTGCATAGTGCCTTTGACATAGACACCAAACTCATTTTCACACTTTGTGAATCCTATATTCACAAAAAAGGTGTCAATCCTTTTGTTCCAGGCCCTTGGTGCCTGTTTTAGACCATAGAGTGCCTTATGTAGAAGGCATACTAGGTTTTCTTTTCCTTTCTTCTCAAAACCAGGGGGTTGTGAGATGAAAACAGTCTCCTCTAAGGGACCATTTAGAAAAGCAGATTTCACATCTAGGTGATGTAAACTCCAATTTTCACTACATGCTAGGGCAGTAACCAATCTGATGGTTTCATGCCTAGCTACTGGTGAAAATACCTCTTCAAAATCAATCCCTTGCTTTTGTTGGAACCTTCTAACAACAAGTCTTGCTTTGTGCTTAACTATGTTGCCATTGGGATCTAACTTGAGCTTAAAGACCCATTTGACACTTATTGCCTTCTTTCCTTTAGGCAAAGGTGTCTGATAACTCTATTTTATATAGAGTTATTTGTGCTTTTACACTTAGATAAATTGCCCAAAATCAAGTCTATTATGTGTTAAATATGTTAGTATGAGTAAAATAACAACATTTATAGTTTTAGGATAAGAGAAGCCCATAACTTCGCATTTTATTGTATATTGGTATGTTTGATGTGTTTATTTAGTGCAGCCGCAGTCTAGAGCAATTGCACCAGCTAGTGCAACAGCATTAGGTGCAATTGCACCACTCTGTACCGAGAGCAGCTCACAACCCCACATTGGAAGCACCTCAATTCTTACCATTGCCATAATGCTTAGTTAGATTGCTGCTTGCTCAGAAGTCACATGGGAGCACATGGCCACTTGCAAAAGAGGCGCCTACAATCAAAAAGGCTTCACAAAAATCTATCTTACAAGACATGTGGCAACCATTTGTTGGACCTCAAATTAAGGATGAGTGTTGAAAGCTAAGCTGATCTTTAACTTTTAAAAAGTAACCATGGTTTTGTTAAACTTAATCAGCAAGCAAACCCTCACTTGAAGGAAATCTCAAGGCCTATATAAAGGACTTCATCCTTCACTTGGAAAATCATCTCCATTCTTCATCTTCATCTCTCATCTCACTTCTCTCTCCTTGGAGATCACTTTAGATAGTATTTATTTTTCTAGTTTAAATAATAGTTAGATTGTAAGAAGGTAAGGAAGGAATTGACAACTTCTCCCTTCACTTCTTCATAGAATTCGTAGTGCAAGGAATCAGTGCAGTTGCACTTGCTTGGCAAACTTATGCAAGAGTTCTTCAATTGGTGTAATCTCTACCCTATTGTCTTCTCTTGTAATTTCCTTTATTTCAACATGTTTTATTTCATCTCTATTTGCCTTGCAATGCTTATTATGAGCTAAATCTCTTAAGTTGGGATGTTCTAGCTTTCCAATGATCTTTTGAGGAAAGTTATTGTGTTTTCAAATGGTGTAAGCACTTTAGTTCTTGTGTTTAAATTCTTAATCTTGTTTTAAGGTTGATCACTTAGAACAGGTAGAGTTATATTCACTTAATTGGCTTATAACTAGAAATCAAGAACTAAGTAAGGATAAGTGTTTAATGAAGCTTTTTGTTAAACTTGTTTTAATGAAGTTAGCTTGTTAATTCCTTGTTAATTCTTAGCTTAAGGTTAACATAGTTCTTACTTCAAAGTGTAGAGAACTTAAGATACGAGAGTGTACTTATTTAAGCAACTTGGATCATCTGTAAGGGGGCGAGAGAGGCACTGACAACCCTACTCTTTACCGCAAAAAAACAGGATCATATAGAGTTTATAACGAAACTCTGACGAAAGTAGCTGACCAGCACACGCTGATGCAACTGCACTAAGTGCAATTGCACCACGAGAAAACACAATACACTCAAAAGTGATTTAACTTGTGAAAACATCCCAACTTTCATTCACAATCCACTAATTTCTTACACCTTTTTATTTGCTTGTTTATTTTCTGGTTTATTTACATTCTTGCACTCTCACCATATATTGTTTAGTGGTTACCTTTCACTAGTGAACTATTGATTCTAAACTTGTAAATTAATCCAATCCCTGTGGGAACGATACTTTACTTTCACTTTATTACTTGTTTGTGACTGTGTATACTTGCACACGTTTTTCACACATCAGTGTCAAAGTCCAAGTACCATTTTTTTCAATAGAGGCAAGCTCCTCTATTATTGCATTTTTCCATTCTTTGCACTTTAAGGCCTCCTTAAAGTCTAATGGCCCAACATCAGCCATCATAGCAAAATGTCTTAGATCACCATCTTTATTTACTTGGTTATCCATGACCAAATAAAAGTCCAACAGTCTCCTAGGTGGTTGTCTCACTCTTTGAGCCCTAGGAGGAGTCTGTAATGTTTGTTCAGGTTCCTGTTCTGAGTCATTCCCTTCCTCATTATGAGGATTGGGATCTGCCTCGTACACAGGATTCTCATTTTCTTATTCAGAACCTTCATTGGTAGGTTCTGTTTCAATATTCACAGTCTCAATAGGCATTGTCTCACCTCCTGAACCAACCTGTTCAGAGGTGTTCCAATCCCATTGCTTATCCTCAAGAACAACAACATCTCTGGAAACCTCAGTTTTGTTGTTACTAGGATCAAGCAGTCTGTATGCTCCTGTAGGGTGATAACCCACAATAATTAGAGGTCTACTCTTGTCCTCTAGTTTAGATCTCTTACTGTCAGGTATATGACTATATGCAATAGAGCCAAACACCTTTAAGTGAGACACAGAGGGTATGTCACCACTCCAAACACATTCAGGAACCTTATCCTCCAAGCCTTTGGTAGGACACCTATTAAGTATATAGACAGCTGTAGTTACAACCTCTGCCCATAACCTTTTAGGTAGTCATTTGGCCTTAACCATACTTCTAGCCATCTCTAGGATGGTTCTGTTTCTTCTTTCAGCCAAACCATTGTGTTGTGGGGTGTATGGTGATGTAACCTCATGCACAATGCCATTACTGGTGCAGTATTCGTCAAATTCTTTTGAGGTATACTCACCACCACCATCAGTCCTTAGAACTTTCACATTCTTGCCACTTTGAGTCTCAACTAAGACCTTAAATTTTTTAAAAATATTGAAAGTCTCACTTTTTACCTTAAGTAGATATACCCAACACATCATTGAGTACTCATCCACAAAAGTAATAAAGTACCTGTTCCCTCCAATTGATGGAGTATCCAATGGTCCACACAAGTCAGAATATACCACATGTAACACATCTTTAGATTTGTGTTTCATTTCCTTTTTAAACTTTGTCCTAGGCTGTTTACTCATTAAACAGGTAGTGCAAGTTTCATTAGGTGTATTTATCTTAGGTAACCCCTTAACTAGTCCTTTAGTACTTAGGTTACTTAAGCCCTTATAGTGAAGATGGCCATACCTCATATGCCATAAAGTGCCTTCATAGTCAGTAGTGGCACTGAGGCATTCAACTTCAGACATGCTCAGGCTTGTCTTGAAGGTTCTGTTGGAGGCCAGGGGAGTAATTAAAACCAGTTTGTCATTAGCATCAAATAATTTCAGTTTTGAATGCTTCATTAAAACTGAAAAACCCTTTTCAACTAATTGCCCTAGGCTAATAAGATTGCAACTAATCCCTAGAACATATAGAATGATAGGCCGCAAGTGCACGGTTCTATCGCGTAGTAAAAATATCGATCCCACAGAGACTTTGTAATTACCGATTTTGTTTTCGATTGTGATTAGCTAAAAGAATGATTTGTAGAAGAGATTTTTGATTAATTGAAATTCAGGAATAAAAGACGCCTTGGGATCATGGTTAGATCACAATGATGGAAATAAACAACCCTTTAACTATTCTCTATCTTATTTTGAAATTGTTTTGAGGACAAGGTATTCTTTTGGTGTAATTCAAGCTTCCTCTCGGAATGCAAGAACGTGTCTCGAAACAATGATCAAACCTATTCTCATGGTTGATCATCGCAGAGACCCATTAAGCACAACCTTATTGTCCCAAAGCTAGCAATGCTATTCTCATGCTTTGCTTTGCCTTGTCTAATTCCATTTGTTCCAATATCAAACTTCACCTCTCGGTACTTCGTTTGATATTTGTTTTATAAAACTCAGTTCTATGGAATTAGATTAAAATTCAAGTTCTAAATAAGATAGAGTTTAGTCTTGGATTTGTTTAGGGACCCATCATTGGATTGTGTCCCACAATCCCAAGACTAAAGAAGTCTACTCACACATGATCATAGTAGACAAGGGAGTAGAAGAGAATGACATAAAGATAAATGACATAGAATTCAAATGGCAAAATGTAAATGACAAGAAAAGAAGTAAAGTACTGAATGTAAAAGAACTGAAATATAGAAGAACTGAAATATAAAAGTGCTAGAAGATAAATGGCAGAAAAATAAAGAACAAGAAAGTAAAAGAAAACAAGTAAACAAGAACTAAAATGAGAGCAAAAACTTAGATAAACTTTGAGTGTAAATTTCAAGTATGCAAAGGTGAGATTACAACTGAAATAAGGTCCTATTTATAGGCTAGGATTAGTAGACAAGCTGATCAATTCGCATCAAATACAATAAAGACCATAAAGAGAGAAAGAAAACAGTTTTGAAACTGTTTTCTGGGTCCTGAAGAGTTGCACGGTCCGTGCAACATTGGCACGGGTCGTGCTAAGTGAGAAAACAAGCGAAACTGGAGATTTTAAGGTCTGCACGGGTCGTGCAACATTAGCACGGGTCGTGCAATGTTTCAGGTGCACTTTAAAAGTGACTTTTCAGCAACCAACTTGAACAGCACGGATCGTGCTGCTTCTGCACGGGGCGTGCAACATTTCTGGCTAAAATTCCTTGGCTTTTCGGTTGAGCACGAGTTGTGGCACGGTCCATGCTATATTCCTTGTATCTTGGCACTATTTTTCTCCTTGCTTTGCACTATTCTTCCTTGCTTTGCACCTTCTTTTATTCTCTTCTGATTCTTGGCCTATTCTTCATGCAATGTTCATTCTTTCTTCAATTGTAATCCCTGAAAATAAAACTAATAACTTGTAGTAAAATAGTTCAATAATGGAACTAAATTCCCACAATATTTATTCAAATTAAACATTAAAAACACTCTATTTTTGGACTTATCATAGAACATCCTGAATTACAACTACTTGACCATCTTCCTAAGTAAACTCGATATTTCCCTTACCCTTAGAAACAATAGACCTACCATTAACACATCTAATTGTAGTTTTCACAGTGGGATCATAGTCAACCAGCCACTGCTTGTTCCCAGTCATGTGATTGGAACAAGCAGAGTCCAGGTACCACATCTCAGTGATGGTTTTTCCATCACTAGTGGTTACAACTAAGGCTACATAGCCTGTTTGTTGTTTTAGTTCAATGTTAGTTACACTTATATCCTCCCTAGGTTTAGTTAATTCTAAATCATCAAAGATCATCCTGAAAGCAATATTATCAGATTCATCAGAGTCTGAACTTGAGTCTTCCTTAGCCACATTGGCTTCAGACACATGTTCACTTGGCTTAGAGCCTTTTCTGGTGGGGCATTCAGTAGCCTGATGCCCCATTTTATCACACCTGTAACATTGCACCTTAGATTTGTCTTTCTTTTTTGATGCAGTGTTACCTTTTTTAGATGAATCAACTTTAGGGTTAGAATTACCTGCCTTACCTTTAGACCAATTGGTCTTTTTGTTATTGTTTCCTTTGCTGCCCTTCTTTCCTTTGGTCTTGGCAGCAAACATAGCCTGGTCCTCATCATCTCCATCCTCATCATGGAGATCAATTCTCACTTCTTAGGCCTCTAATTTGGCTTGAAGTTCCTCTATTTTCAAGCCATTTGCTATGGTTGTTTCCTCAATAGTATTAGTCACAATGAAGAATTTCTTGGTCATAGACCTAAGAATTTTCTTGCACACCACCTTCTCTTCAAGAGTTTCACCTTGAAGTGCCATGCCATTAATGACCTTCTTCACTCTGTTGAAGAAGTCAGTCATAGTTTCATCTTGCTTCATTTTAAGACTCGCATACTGAGCTCTTAAGGCTTGTAACTTTTCTTCCTTTATTGGGGCTGCTCCACAATAGTATTTATTTAAAGCATCCCAAGCTTGTTTGGAAGTTTCACACTTCCTTACCCTTTCAAAGTCTGCCTCATCACAAGCTCTGTGAATGAGAGTCAGACCTTTGAAGTCTTTTTGTTCATATTCCATGAACTCTTTCTTTCGTGCTGTAGTTGCATTCTCAGGTAATGGGTCAAACCCATTTTTGACAATGTGTAAAACACCATGAGAACCCAGCACAGCCCTCATCTGTATTGCTCATACATGCATCATAATTTTTTCCAGTTAATTTGGGAACATGATGGTCTACTCCATTGTTAGACATCCTGAAACCACTTTAACACAACAAAGATTAGTAACCAGAGACCTGCACACTGTGCAGGATAAAAGAACTTAAGAAAGCTTAAGAAAAATTTGAGATAGAAAGTTTTCCTGTTTATCCCTGGATTGTCACCAGCTCTTATGATACCATGTTATATTTCTAACAATTTCACACTTGTTTTTTTCTGCAGGACTTGCACTCAGCAATACAAGAGGTGAGAATAGCAAAATACCCACCAGCCACCAGGGGACCAGTCCACTTGACCAATTTACTGGGTACAAAAAATTAAAAAACGAAACTCTTCGGATCTTGCTTATGGATACACGGAACCCGGTTCTTGACCCTGAGTATTTAAACCCTAATCTTGAAAATCCGGTCACTTTTCTTGATACTTTCTTTCTCCTTCTTCCTCTTCGTCTTTTCTTCTCTCTTCTTCTTCTTCCCTAGCTCTGCTAGGGTTTCTTCAATCTCACTGATTTATGATGATTGAAGCTCAGATAATGCTTCAATCACTACGAAACCTTGATTGTTACTGATTGCAAGCAAAACCCCTCTGGTTTTACGATGCACTTTGTTGTTCCTGTACCTTCTCTCTTCGCGAACCCTTGTTCGTGAGAGTGAGACTTTCCATCTTCAAACTCCTCGATTTCTCACCTCCGTAGAGAAACCAAGGTACAGATCCTTCTCTTCACTCCTTTTTCTTTTTATTTCAACCTTTTGGGATTTTCAGAAATTCTAATTTCTGTTTGCGTTGATGAACAGGTTTCAAAGATGAAATTAAGGTTGTACAAGGTATCAACAGGTAAAATCACAACCCTCTTTGTGATTTTAGTGTCGTCTTACACCGTGTGTACAAACCCTAATCTTCTTTGTTCTTTATTTCTACTGTATGTATGCTTTTGAATGTTCAAGGTGAACACTCACCCTCAAAACTCCTCAAGCTTTCTCTCAAAGCCCGAAGAAAGGTATATTCCTCTTCTCACCTTTCAAATCCTTCTTCCTTTCTAATTCAGTCACAGAATTAGTCTTCTAACCCTTCTCTGTTCTTTATTTGCGAGGTCTTCACACTTTGAAGATGCAATCACAAACTTGGAGCCCTAGGGTTTACTAGAAGATCATGAAGAAGAGTTGATCTTGGAGAAAAAGATTTAGAACAGAATAGGTAAAAACAAAAGTTGTAAAACTGAAAAACTTGTAAATTTTATTATTCTGTGTGTACACAAATGTAAGTGCCATAAGGCATATATATACATCGACTTTAAACTGAAAAAAAACAAACTCCTAATTTGTTGAGAGTTGGTTATTAGTCATAACTAACTTTCAACTCTTCATAACAAACTTTTAGGCTAGAGAACCGACTGTGCAACGGCTAGCTGGTTTGTTTCTAGCCGTTGCAAACAACCTGAGGGTGTTTTTAGGATTTTCATTATAAATCCAACAGGTAGGAGTAATTATCCCTCATTGTTTGTTTTATGAATTAATGGTATGTTGATCTTATTAACTGCATTTCTAGGATGTAGTTGGTAGTAGTTTGGTCGCTTTTTCTTTTGTGGGAGCTGACTTTCATCATTTGTATTTGGTTTGAGTGCCATTTGTGCTCGACTCTATTCCTTTTTATTCAATATAACTACGTTTGTCTTTTAAAAAAAAAACAAACGCTACACTTCGTGGTGTTTCACGAAAAGCACCGATTCGCTCGTCAACAAATTTCTATTTCTTTTGACCAAATTTTTTGAAAAAATGCATCATCTGATTTCTCTAATGGTCTACACACCAGCTTCGCGAGTGATTTCTTGAAAAATCACTCGCGACAATTAGCACTCCTCTTTTTTATATTTATTTTTTGAGTGCTGCTATATATCACGACTAAATCCCTTGTGAAACATCACGAAATAACATGAAAAAGTCCAATCTAAACATTTCTTTTTTTTGTTTAGACCATCGTTGGCTACTTACGGAGTGTACGCTTTCAACGAAAGACTAATCGCCGCTCGTGCTTAGGATCAAATTTCGCACTGACCAAAATCGCCAATCTAAACATTTCTAATTTAAAGTAAAAAATATTTCTTTTACATATTGTTTTAAACCGCGTTCATTATTAACCATTATTTCAAAACCCAAGATAGATAAATATATATAGATAGAGAAGCTAACGTTCCCCTCCCCCGCTAACATTGCTTATAAAAAATATATATAGATAGAGATGATAGCTTGTTTCAAGCATCAATTTTTCCTTTTGTTGATAGGTGGATGTATTTTATATGATCTGAATTAATCATGTGTATCTCAAATTGTAGTATTCCGTGTATTTCATAATTCAATAAAAACGAGCATTGTTTATATATTTTTTATTATTAAGTGCGTGTTTTGTTCCGCGGTGATAATAATTGAGTTTGGCAGAATTGAGTTTGTAGAATTGAGTTTAGTCAAAAGTGAGTTTAATATAACGTGATTTTTGTTTGGATAAATCTACCGAAAAGTGTTTTTCATCAATCATTGATTTTTGGATAGATTAGATCAAAAGTGTTTTTTGATGTAAAATTACTAAAGTGGGTATCAACTTAAAATATCTAAATAAATTTTATTGAATGTAAAAAAAACTTTTGACAAAACACTACACCATCTTTTAAAAATGTTTAATTTAATAATTAATACCAAAAAAATGTTTAATTTAATAAATGCACCATTATTACAAAATTAAAAAAAATCCTTTCTTCTAGAATCAACTGTATTTTTTAAAAAATTTTTTAATAAAATTAATAAAATAAAACAAATCGAAATAAAGCTTTATGCTATGACTGAAGCTCTGCACCATCCCCTTCGTTGTTTGGATGAGAAAACGCTGCACCATCCCCTTTGTTTCACCATCATCAAGAAGCAAGGCTTTATGCTCTCACCATCACTCCCTTCGTTTCGCACCCCCTTCGCTTCACCATCATCATGATGATTGACGGTGCTTTCTCTTCTACTCTTATTTGATTTAAAAAAATTGCATCCCCTTTTCAATTTCTCAAAGAATCATCGTCCCCTTCCCTTTCAAAACATGGAGAAATCCATGTTGCAGATTTGCAGCTGAGAGAGAGAGGTAAAAGAGAGAGGGCAAAATTGGCAAGGCTGATAAATGAAAAGAGAGAATCGATTGAGGTTTGCCGTAGAAGCTACTATTTGTTGCTTCAGCTTTACCTTGATTTTCCACGGCTGCCGTACGACGAAAATTGAGTTGGAAGATGCCCAAACAAGAGGAAAGCGCTTCTGATATGGTAGACGTGCGATTGTAGTGCTCCACCGCCAAACCAAACAAGCACTAAATCTACACGTACATGTAATGACTCAGTAGTCAGCACTGATTTTATTTGCTCTTGGTTTAAATTATTGGTGAGGCCTAGGTTGCCCTTGGATAAATATGGGTAATATACCTTAACCACTTAAAAGCTAATGCATGGATTCCACTAACATTTATCATATAAAATAATACGCTATGGAGACGGACACCGACAGAGAAAAGTAGATATCGCGTCTCGGTTCATGAAGGATGACGATAGGAGAAAAGATTGCACCTCTTTCTATTTTGCGAACTTCCCGGAGAGGCTTTGGGCACGAAATCTGCTGGAGATATTTTCCAAACATGGAAGGGTGAAGGAGGTCGTAATTCCGGGAAGAAGAAACGCCCTTGGACATAGGTTTGGATTCGTTCGTTTCTTTGACATTCGCAATCCGGAGAGAATGGCGATCATGTTGGATAATATATTCGTGGAGGGAGAAAAGATTCACGTCAATCTTCCTAGGTTCCAAAGGGAGGATCCCAAGAAACTTCGACCAAATCCCATTCCCAAGGCTCCTTCGAAAGCAACGATGGTTTGGAAAGAGAAACTCAATCCGAATTTCATCCAGCAGAGAGATGTGATGAAGGATATGTGGTCCTATGATATTCCGGACGTTGGGCAGTTGGTAAGAGCGATGGTGGGAGAGGTTATCAATCCGGGAGATGCTTATAATATCCATGAATTTTTTGCGAGGGAAGGGGTGTTTACTATCAAAGCTACTCCGTTGGGGTCTAATCTAGTACTGTTGGAAGGTGGACAAGATGACGATGATTTCACTGGCTTTATTGATGATGCGAAGGAATGGTTAGCTCAATGGTTCAAATGGGTCCGTCAGTGGAAACCCACTGATGTTGACAGAGAGGGTAACTTGGATTCGATGTTACGGGGTTCCGGTGCATGCATGGAATGCTGATTTTTTCGAGAAACTATCAGCTAATGTTGGCGTCTATATGTGCTCAGATGATAATACAGCTTTGAAGAAGTCTTTCGATGTTGCCCGAATCATGGTTCGCACTCCAATCACGGGAACGGTCAACAAGGTGATCCAAGTATCAATTAACAAGGTATTTTTCGATTAAAATGGTGGAAGATTGGTGTGGTCCATCGGTGTGGATTAAGAATGACACAAAAAAGGTGAATGATGACTCCTCTAGTTCTGATGCGGAGTTCTTGGAGTCCTACTTTTTCGGTAACGGTGATACCTTCGGGGATGCATCTGGTGATGATAACGACTTTAAAGGGGAATCAATGCCCAGCAATTTAAGGGGGAGTAACGGAGCAATTAAGGATGGTATTAATGAGAAAGCCGTTGATGAGGTACAACCTTTGTGGGAAAGTTCAAATTTAAATATAAATGGGAATCATGAGGCTATGATGGGTGGGACCCAGGCCGGTGGAGCGACTCCAACTATGGTGGAAGAGTCTTTGTTTTCTTCCAATCAAAAATCGGGACCAGCGCTGGTAACTTGTGTTCCTAATGATCAGCATGGTGTGGACGCCCCACCTGCTTTCACCAAAACCAAGAAGGAGCGTAAAATTTTAATGGTGGCACCGAAACATAACCCAAGAAAAGGCAAGCTAAAGAAAGCTCCCTGTGAGCTCAAATCCGTTTCCACCGCTTCTCTTGAGAAAAATGATGTTGTCGATGTTCCTTTGGTATCCAATCAAAGGCCAGACTCATCATCTTTATTTTCGGCGGGGGTGGTGTTATGTGATGGTTCTATCTCTTCGGATAATATTGCTTGCTGTAATAATAAGTTTTGGATTATGCAGAGTAAGTCAGTTGCTCAAAAGGTGTGGGAGTCTGCAAAGAGTTTGGGAATTGAAGGAAACATGCCTGACGAACATTATGTTAGGCTGATTGAGGAAGGGGAGGCAAGAGATGAAGAGGCATGCAGTAAGAGGGTGAACACCAACGGGGTTCCATGAATTTGCTTTCGTTGAATATGAGAGGGTGGGGTGACCGTAGTAAACGGCGCCGGCTAGCAACTAATATTCAGTTTGGTTGCTTTGATTTTATTTGCATTCAGGAAACTAAGAGGGAGGTGGTGGATGAAAGGGAAGTGGGCGTGTTATGGGGAGCAAAGCCGTTTAAATTTATTTATCATCCGTCGACGGGTCTCTCAGGTGGCTTACTGTGTTCTTGGGTTGAAAGTGGTTGGTCTGTCTCTTCTACTTTTAATGGTGAAGGTTTTTTGGGAGTTACTATATCTTTCCAATCTAGCTTGGTGCATATCATCAATGTTTACGCCCCATGCTCGATAGTGGAAAAGAGAAGACTGTGGAATGATTTGAGGCTGATTAAACAGTCCATTGGAGAAAGGGAATGGTGTGTTGTTGGGGATTTTAATGCGGTTTCTAGTGTGGAGGAGCGGCGGGGGAGAAGTGGCGATAGTTCTTATATAGAAATTTCTGATTTTAACAACTTTATATCAACCAGTGATTTGATTGATGTTCCGGTATCAGGTAACAGATTCTCTTGGTATCGTTCGGATGGTCTTTCTATGAGTCGTTTGGATAGGTTCCTTGTTTCTGAGGGTTTAATTGATTTGTGGGGCATATCTGGACAATGGATTGGTAAGCGTGACATATCCGATCACAATCCTATTTGGCTCATTCGTCTTGCAAAAGACTGGGGGCCAAAGCCTTTTCGGATATTTAAGGCTTGGTATGATCATGCTGATTTCTTACCCTTTGTGAAGGAGTGCTGGAATGGGTTCAATATTAGGGGTCATAAGGCTCATGTGGTAAAGGAAAAATTCAAGCTTTTAAAGAAGAAATTGCGGGGTTGGAATAGAGAGGTGTTCGGTAAGCTTGACTTGAACATAGAGTCATTGGTTCGGGATTTGAATTCGCTTGACCATGCTTTATGTGAGGGGTGGGATAGCGCTTTGGTTATGAACCGAAAGGAGGTCTCAACTTCTTTTTGGAATCAAATTCAAGCAAAGGAGTCAATTTTGGCGCAAAAGTCTCGAGCACGGTGGATCAAGGAAGGTGACATGAACTCAAGGTATTTCCATTCCCTTTTAAAATTTAAAATGCGCCGTTGTAGTTTGTTGTTATTAAGGAGTAATGGTGAGATGATGGAGGAGGTGGAGGAAGTGAAGAATTCGGTTAAACATCATTTTGAGAAGTGTTTTGTGGAGTCTTGTCAATTTCGCCCCACTCTTGATGGTCTTGCTTTTAATCAGCTTTCTCGTGTTGATATGGATTTCTTGATCGAACGTTTTTCGGAGGAAGAAAGTAGGGAGGAAGTGTGGAGGTGTGATGGCGATAAGAGCCCCGGGCCGGATGGTTTTAACATGAGCTTCATCAAATGATGTTAGGATTTGTTGAAAAAGGATGTTGTTGATTTTATTAATGAGTTTCATGATAAAACATTTCTCCCTAAGGCCATTAGCGCAACTTTTATTGCATTGATTCCCAAAAATGATAATCCTCAAGGTTTGGGGGAGTATAGACCGATTTCGTTGATAGGGTCTCTCTACAAAATTTTGGCAAAAGTGTTGGCAAATCGGCTTAAGAAGGTGCTCCCTAGTGTTATATCGAATAGCCAATCGGCTTTTTTGGGGGGTAGGCAAATTTTGGACGGGGTGTTGGTCGTTAATGAGGTAGTTGATTATGCTAAGAGATCGAAGGATGAATGTTTGATTTTTAAAGTTGATTTCGAGAAGGCATATGACTCCATCTCGTGGAAGTTCTTATTTTATATGTTAGATCGGATGGGCTTTCCTCAAAAATGGATTCTTTGGATGAAGTCTTGTGTTTGCAATACTACTTTTTCGGTGTTGGTTAATGGGAGTCCCACTAATGATTTTAAGGCGTTTAGAGGTTTGAGACAAGGGGATCCTCTTTCCCCTTTTTTGTTCCTCATTGTGGCGGAAGGCTTGTCGGCTTTAGTAGCTAAAGCGGTGGAGATTGACTATTTTGCGGGTTATGATATTAATTCTTCTCTCCGGTTTTCTATTATGCAATTTGCGGATGATACGGTGTTAATGGGGAAGCCTTCTTGGGATAATCTGTGGGTCATCAAGACAATTTTAAGAAGCTTTGAATTGGTTTCCGGGTTACGTGTGAATTTTCATAAGAGCAAGATCATTGGTATTAACACTTCAGAGGAGTTTCTTGATTCCGCTTCTACTTTCCTTCATTGTAAAACGAAGTCCATCCCATTTAAGTTCTTGGGGATTCCGGTTGGGGCCAATCCAAGAAGGGCGACAACGTGGAAGCCGGTACTTGATATGCTTAGAAAAAGGCTAGCATCATGGAAGGGGCGTCATCTTTCAATTGGAGGTAGAGTCACTCTTATTAATTCGGTGTTAAATAGTATCCCTTTGTATTTCTTTTCTTTCTATAAAGCACCGAAGTCGGTTATTAAAGCAATGATTAAAATACAAAGGGATTTTCTGTGGCAAATCAATGATGGAGATAGGGGTATGTATTGGGTTGCTTGGGACAAAATTTGCAAACCGAAGAATGACGGAGGCCTCGGTATCAAAAATTTAGATTTATTTAATGTGGCTCTTTTAAGTAAGTGGAAGTGGCGGGCACTTGTTGATGATTTCGCTCCTTGGAAAGGCTTATTATTTCATAGATATGGAAGCTTCAAGGATGCCTTTATACAACGGTCGGAGGGTGCATTAAGAAGAGGTGCTGTTGGGTCTATTTGGTGGCGTGATTTGATGATGCTTGATCTCGCGTTTTCTCCTCTATCTTTTTTCGGCCAGCAGGTTTCTCGTAGGATGGGGAATGGCGCTTCGGTGGATTTTTGGAATGATGTTTGGCTGGGAACTTCTTCTTTTTCTCGGCTTTTTCCTTCTCTATGGATGGGCCGTGAATCAAACCGTGTGGTGGTGCGGGACTTTGGAGGGTGGAGGGATGGAGTTTGGCGGTGGAATGAATCTTGGCTAGTATCTCAATCGCGTGTTAATCATTTGGAGGCTGCATATCTTCAACAAATCTTGGCCCCAGTGACTCTTGCTCAAGGGATTGAGGATACTTGGATATGGAAGCTTGAGACTTCGAAAAAATTTACCGTCCGTTCTTGTTACAAAGAGATGCTTCGGGAGGTAATGGGGAGCGATCAAAATGAATTACATAAGATGTTGGAGAAGTTATGGAGATGTGTCGCTCCCTCCAAGGTTATTGTTTTTGGATGGCGCTTACTTAGGGATGCTCTTCCAACTCGCGGAAATTTGCGACACCGACTTGTTATCGCACCGGACGATGACGCTCTCTGTCCATTGTGTTGGAATGAAGTTGAATCGCAGTTTCACCTGTTTTTGAGCTGCACCTTTGCATCGGATATTTGGTCGCGGGTGTGCATTTGGTGTAGGATCGACCATGTGGGATCCAACAGCTTGCTCGAACATTGTCTTTGGTGGGGGAAGCTATCCAAAGGTAAAAAGGCCAAGAAAACAAAACACTTAATTTGGTTGACTACTTGTTGGAGTATTTGGTTGGCTAGGAATGCTCTCATCTTCAAGAACGAGGATCCCAACATTGAATCTATCATGTCACGCATCAAGTAGTTAACTTGGAGTTGGTTGGTCCATATATCTCATTGTAATTTAAATTTTGATATTTCTGCTTGGTGGCTTGATCCACTTCATTGCCTAAACAATATGTAACTTTTGTTGTTTGGGTTTGAGCACTCCTAGTTCTTTTTTCAATGAAGTATTGCTTATCTAAAAAAAAAATATAAAATAATTTATATTGGTTGTTTTACAGTTCTTGCTATACATTTATATTATTTACACATTCACCCTAATTTTAATAAATGCTTTTATCCTTTGGTTTTGTAAATTTCACGTTGGAGAGCTCTCAACCACTAGGCTACTCCTACTTAGTGTGTGTATATATATATATATATATATATATATATATATATATATATATATATATAATATATTTAATTATATCCCATTTCAAATAAATATTATGCGGATCATATTTCTCTTTCTCACCAAAAATAACTAATGCATTTGTTTTGCATTATATATATATATATATATATATATATATATTATTTTAAGGAAAATGTTTAATATAATAATTAGAACTTCTTTTCTCTATAGTTATGAAAATCTATTAATACTATGCATAACTAAATATGGAAGCATTTAATATCATTATGATATGAACTTTATAGATTTCATTAGGTATGCAATTTATTTAGTTATTGTTGTTTAAAATTTTTAATATATTAAAATTCGAGTTTGAAACCGAAATTTTTTCAATAACTGACTCTTCGATCCAACCTCTGACTTAGTACCCTGACTGAGTCTACAATCGGTCTGATTCTCAAAACACTGGATTAAACATTTTCTTTCAAAATTGATCAAGTCCCGGTTAACATAATATGCAGAAAAATGTTAAAAATATCACAAGTTTTTAAAGATAAAAAACCACATTTACATAGAAATAAAAATAGGAATACAAAAAGACTTGTTGTGGAAAAGGAATTAAAAAAAGACTTGAAAAACTAAATAATATTCCAAATATATTCGATAAAAACTTAAAGTTTTAATTTTTTTTAATTGTTGAAATAAATAAAGAAAATTTTAATTAGATAAATTGAACAAATAATTATTTAATTAATGATATGATTAAAAACATTTTTTATTAGATAAAACTAATTAATTATTTTAGTTAACGATATAATTAATTTTTTAATTTTATTTAAAGATATTTTCAGTTATATTGGCCATGGATAGTTTCGTGTATCTTAGTGATACCAAGGATTCAATGACCGTAGAGGATTTCATGTACCACTATGAACTCGATATCACTTAGCATTAGATTCTCAATTGAATTCGAAAGAGATAAGATAAGAGGACTCGAATTAGATCCTGAGTTCACTAGTTGACATATTTAAAATACTAGCCCCAATTTGCATGCTTTTGAAAAGAAAAATGGCTTAAAACAGAATTCAATCGTGCAACCAACAAATCAATGATTCTAGATTAATCAATGTTCCGGACTGGGCCAAGCCCATGTCGGTAATTGGGCATTGAACCGGCACAGCACCCCCCTCCGTCTCAACACAAGAGTGGACGACTCCAGCAACATCACCTACCGCGACTTCCCAACTCGGAACTCATCCAAGCTAGGAAAGGTACGAAACATTGGCAACCACAGAGGGAGGGAGCATCCTTTGTTTCTCATCTCAAGAACACTCTTCTCACGGCATCCCGAAATAGACCTTCGACTCGGGGGCGATCCCAGTCTCGGGGGCGTCCGGACTGAAGAAGGCCCCACTCTGCCATAATGTCCTTTAGGGAGGGGGCACAGGGTCAGGAAAAGATGATTCGAACCGTCACACCCCAATGAGGCGCATTAATGGCTGGCCCAGAAAACGGGGCAGTCATAATGACCTAACACCTTGAAATACCCAAGCTTCATGTCAATCAATTCATGTCTCCTTTTTTGACACACGCCTCGATGCCGATTTAGGACCAAAGTCCAACACGCCACCGAGGTCATTCTATCATCAACTGCCCATTATCGTTCGCCGATCAAAGATGATTATTGTATCACAGTGTGTGATTCCCTTCAGTAGGAGTTTCTTCAACTTTTTTGAGAGCTTCTTCCTCTAGATTAGCTTCAACCGAGAATTCTTGATCACTACTAAGAATATTATCTTTGTACTGCACAGTGTGTAAATAAGGAGCTTCTTGGGCTTCTTGAGATAACAAATCAATGATACTTGATAGTTGATCACTCATGACTCCAATTTGATCCTCCATGCGGTCAAGCTTTTCATCCATATTTTTCTCAATTCTACCAAGTCTTTCATTTGCTTGCTCCATTAATTTGGCCAAGGCCTCATCGATATCATATTCTTCCTCTTTCCTCTGCACTTGTAGTTGCTCATAATTATCCCAGTTGGAGGAATAAGGAGGTGGCTCATAGTCATCCCAAAAGTTTGAATAAGGCCCATAAGGAGGAGGAGAAAATGGGCGTTGACATTGAGACATATACCAAGATAACTTCTCTAAATTCCTTTTCGCCTCTGCCTCTCTAATGTAATCTCCAAGAGTTTTAACCATGATTTCAACTTTTTTCTGCAAACAGGGTAAACTGCAACGAGATCTTGGAAAATTATTAGCAACTTTTTTTTTTCAATAAGCTAAATAAATAATAAAAAAAACAAAATTAAAACTAAAGCGAAAAAAAATGTCTAAAGCAATAAAAATCTTTTTCGTTTAATATTGTTAAATTAATCCCCGGCAACGGCGCCAAAAACTTGTTGCGTTAAAAACACATTTAGAGCAAGTGTACTCTCTCGCAGAAGTAGTATAAAAGATTATCGTGTCCACAGGGATTAATTAACAAGTACCAAACTACTTAAAATTATTTATTGTTTAGACGAGTGAATAATTGAGATGTAATTGAAAGAAATAAAAAGTAAGCAAATAATAAATAATAAAATACAGAATATAATCGATGGAGAGAGAGGTGTAGGGTCGCGGTTTCACTTGCAAGCTTCAATTCCCCTATGTCTAATTCTACCTGAATTCCCTTATTTTATTTAATTACCAATCCCTTTACTAAAGCTATTAATCTGTTTGGTCATTCGCGATTAATATTCTTTTTCCTAAATTAACCCTAGTTTGGTCATGCTAGAATTTAAATTTAAGAAAAGCATAAAGTACAAAAAGGTTGAATGATTGGAAGACTAAATTAAAGTTTAGTCATGCATTAATTATAGCCCCAATTATCCTATAGGTCCACCAACTAATTGCAGTACGGTCGCTGATCAACTAATTGATTATGAACATGAAAAGGGTAGCTAATCCTAATTATGTAATAAAAACAATAGGACAATGTTAATTAAAATAAAAATAGGAATTCAAAGTATAAATTAAAACATAAAAGGTCTCTAATCAAACAAGATTCACCTAAGACCCTAGAAGAGGATTTAGGTATCCATAGGTATCAAGAACAATAAAATAGAAATAAAGTTCATGAAATACAAAGATAAGAATAACCCGGTAATTAGAGAAATTCCTGGTCTAAGTCTTCAATCTCTTTTTTCTGCTTCAGAGCTCTCTCACGGTGTCAGGAACGGTACCCAAATTCTTCAAATCACTCTCTCCTCCGCCGCCGTATTTTTCTGTGTATGTGGTGTAATTCTTTCCTTTTTATTATTGACGCCTAGGGTAACTAACTTGATCACCAAGTTGAATCCCTTGCCTTTCTTTCAAGTCACGTGCTCCACTTTTCTTTTCTAATCAATGGATCTTTTCTTTCCTCAATTAAGGTGATTGTGGACCTTCAATTTGAGTTCACGTCTTTTTAAGTCCTGGCTGAGTTTTTTTTTGGCCCGTCAGCGTGGCCTTGAGCCTTTTCAATTTTCTACAACTTCTTTTAACAATTGCAAGCCCAACTACAAATATATATATATATATATATATATATATATATATATATTTAAGTGTTATTGAGTTAGACTTTCATGCTTTTGATCTTTTTTTTTCTGCAAAATAAGAGCAAATTAAGTTAGAGATTTATATAATTGGTAATAATTGCTCTAAAAAGTAATCCAAAAATATCTCTAAAAATACACTAAATTGGAGTTTATCAGTGTGAGCTAGGGTTCACTTACCTTCTGATTCCACTAATTAAGGATGATTTCATGTGTCACTATACTAACAAGGATTCAATGACCGTGGAGGATCTCAGGTACCACTATGAACTCGACATCACTTAGTGTCCAATTCATTAAACCATGGATGACTTTGTGTATCACTGTGTGTATTAGGGTTCACGTACCGTACTAACTCGATAGATCAAAGATAATATCCTATGTATCATAGTTACTTTTTCTCTTTGGTACAAAGTTTATTTAATAATTAAAATAAGTTAAGAAAACTTAAAAGATAGTATAAAAAACAATAGTGAATTAGCAATCAACAAGCACCTTTTTCCATTTATAAGAAATAATTTTGATAATAGATTTAATTTATTTACAAAAGGCCTTGCTAATTAGTTCGAATGGCAGGATATTGGACCTTACTATTTCTCTACGTTAACTACTGAAAAGTATTCTCTTTACATCCCAACTGGCAAAACACGCTAGATTCTGTTCCAGAGTGTGTCTTGAAAACCTGGAGAAGTCATTTTCTAGCCCTTTTAATTTTTGTTATTAAGTTAATAATTTTTTTTTTCTTACAAGTTACTAAAGTTAAATGTTGTAAAAAGTTTTTACCATATTCTTTTCATAATTAATAATAAAGTTAAATGTTGTAAAAAGTCTCTCCCATATTTTTTTTACAATCAATCTTTGTATTATATCTGTTAAAAAAATTATTACTTGTGTATTTGAATAAATATAAACGTTAAATTTTTCCAAAAAAAGATAGTTAAATGTTGAACATTAAATGATCGAACAATAAACGTTTAATGTGATTTTTGGCTCTAAAATTATTGGCAATTTTATATTTGAATGAAAAACAGAGTATGTGATAAATAGGAGGTGCATTGCATTTATGTGATTTTCACTTTCCTTTTTCCAAAGTGAAACTTAGGGAAGACAAATAAAGGATAAATGCATTTATTAATTTTGTCAAAAAAAATGCATTTATTAAAATTGAGCTGAATGTGTAAATAATATAAATATATAGTAATTACTGTAAAATAAATTATATGAATTTATTTATGTGATAAATGTTAGTGGAATCCACGTGTCAGCTTTTAAGTGGCTAAGGTAAATTGCCGATATTTCTCAAAATGCAACCAAGAATTTACCTAAATTATTTTATACCTAGGGTCACACAGAATTTAATTCTCATATACAAATATAAATTCGAAAAAAAAAGATGTCAACTAGCTAGGTGATGATATTTAGCCATTTATGCAACAAGTCCTTGAGATTCAGTAGTACCACACCACCGCTTCCACCCTGTATATTCTAATGTGAGATGCATAAATGGAAATGGAATATCATGAGAGGGAATAAATAAGAAATAGTTTGCTTTTGTTAATTATCAGAACCCAAAAAATAAATACAGAGAGTACGATCTATCGTGTTATATATATGGAGGCTTATGATAATGTATGATCTGCAGCAATAATGCAACAACGCAGAATGGCACTGTGCCTCATCCTCAGATAACATCTGCCGTATCTTCTGCGTCTTTTTTGGAAAACCCAAATCGTTATCATTCCTATAGCTATTTTTTAAAAACACTATTTTGTCAAATAAAACAAACTGCACCGATAGCAATATATTTTGGAAATAAAATTTCTAACTTTAAGGTGACAAAGAAAAATAAATGGCGTGAACTTAATGTATTTTGTGAGATAAAAGTGAAAAAAAAGAGTTTAGATTTTGTGACTTTGAGAGACTGTGATTAGGGTGGTTTTAGGTTTTTTTTTTGGTTGAGAGGGTGATTTTAGGTTTTTCTTTGTTTTTAAACTAAGGTATCCTCCATGGCGACAGTGGAGACTAATCATTGAGATTCATTTAAGTGGTTGACCTCATTAGGGTGTTCAAGACTTGCTACCGGACAGAGCCTCAACCTAATCCAATTTTTTAGGTCCCCCCCAAAAACTACTTTAATTACGAAAAAAATTAGAAGTACAAATACACGAAGTTTGTTCCACAACAATCGATCTGGTGCAAAATGAATTTAATTTTGTGATAAAGTATGATGTTGAGCAGAGTGTTTTTGAGTACCTTAAAGTTTTAGAAAATTTTAAAGCGTTCAAATACGCAAAATTCCATCCTCAATAACTGGTTTACTGAAAAAAGAAATTAATTTTTGTGATGAATTTTAAGCAGTTTGGCAACAGATTAAAAGGGAAAAGGAGAAGGGGGGTTGCAAGCATCTGATTTGGATAGCCGCGACTTGGAGTTTATAGGCGGCAATGAATAAAGTTCTATTTAGGGGGGAAGGTTGCAAATGTTAATGCTATCATTATTTATGTCTATAAAATATATTGTCTGGGGATGGTTTTGTGCTAGGAAGGGTAGAAATAGTGGGGGCATTTTTGTCGGATTGGCCCAATTGTCCAATGCGGTGTTTACTTTCCGTGTAATGTACCTTATATGTGAGGTACTCTTTTTTCTCATTGAATTTTTTTCCAATAAATTTTGACCCAGAGAGGTTTTAACAAGGCATCATTTTCAATTATAAGAGTTGGAGTTCCCCTTGTGCCCCTATTAGTTTCATTTTATGTTTTACTTTATTCTAAATACTAGTTTTACTTTATGTCATTTTACTCCATTGAAGATTGTATTTAGCAAGCCTTCAGCCTCACTTGGAATCAATCAATATATTCACAAATTCAATCTTCTCTCTAATTGTCTTTATACACTCTGTAGCTTGTTCCGAATTTCATTCTAATTATTGAAATCTAGAGACTGAATTTTATCAGATTACTCTCTAAAATCCATTTTCCCGTGTCTTTATATCTCCTCCCTAACTTCCCACACGGAGAACTTCTCTTTTAATATCAAAATACATATGCGTTAATTATGCCAAAACAGTATTTCATAGAATAAAAAAGTGTATAATGGTTCCTTACTTAAAATAAACAAATTTTATTAAAAGGAATTGTCTAATGAGAAAGAGTAGTCGAACTGGCAAGGTTGTTTTGTCTTGGCTTAAGCATTGTCTCTATTGAAATCTACAAGAAAATCAATACAAGGAAAGGCAGTTGGTTATAGGCGACAGAGGGGCCCCTATATGCTTGGGGAAAGGGGATGAGAAATACAAATACTAGTACTATGAATTAGGGTGGTTTGGCTTACACTTTGGCAAGTCAATTTTTGTTGTCTCTTCCTCTTGTCTCTAATTAAAATACTAATCTCTTTATTTGCTTTGCAATAGTCAAATGAAATGGATATTGCGTAGTGGACTGTGGACGGTGCATAAAAGAAACCAATGAAGAATTAAGAAATGGTACACTATAAAAATGTTAAGCAAAAATGTCATATGAGATGGCATGGTAGCTAGGCGTGAAGTTCTTCTGTCACACAGCAGCAAATGAGCCAATTAAACAATAACAGTCCTCAACTTGTTCCCACGCTACTAGGCTTCTAGCTGAATATGACAAATTGATCTCTAAGTTCTCTCTGTCTTTCACTATTTTCATTATTCTTTAGCCGCCAGCTTGAATCTCATTAGTTAAAATTACTAGTTAGTTTTGTCTAAAAATTGTTGCAAAAGTAAGTTTTGTGAATCTTGCTTAGGGGTGTATTTTTGGGATTTCACCACTGCTCATATTGGACCTCTTGCTGGTAACCAATGGTTGGATATATAATTTGAAAGACAAGGGTCTCTTGAATAATGTACTAATAGTAGGTGATCTGGTTGTTTGATTGCCCAATTGATTGATTTTTAGATATAAATATGATGTAATCTCAAATATCATTTGATCTTGAGTGCTTAATAGGATTTTAACTTCTTAAACATGTGGTATTGGATTTGATTCTCAGAATACATTGGTGGAATAAAACATTGTTGGAAGGGGGGAAGTCATCTAGATGAAAAAAAAAGGGTAAACATGGAGCATGTTTTGAAAGGATTCTCGTTAGCGTATGAGCAACTCTATTGGTTTGTTAGAGTTGGCAAAATGGGTCGGGCTAGTCTGAAAAAATGTAGGATTTGGGCCGAAGAAATTGAGCCAGTTTTTATAAGTAGGCTTCATTAGGGGCCTCAGTCCAATTCCCCACTCGAAGCTATTCTTAGCTCCCACGTGCGCGATATCTAGCCAATGTTCGTTGGGACAGGTTCTTGTTTGTATATATTTATTCTATGATTTACCTTGTTTTGATGCTTTAAAGAATGCCTCGGGGAACAATATAGTTTACCTGCTCGCCCACTACGGTTAAGGGAAATGTTTCTATCGAAAGGCAAACAACGTGGGTAGTACGATTCATCCTCTTTATGTTAGGCTGGCCTAGAGCCCTTTTTTAAGATATTTTTCACTATATTAGGTATCTTCCCGGTTGAATTGATCATGAACAGTATGACACTGACTCAACAGAGATGCTGATCCGGAGAAGTCTCTTCTGAAAGCACCTCCTGCTGGACTGGATTCTCGTTCTGAACCGAAGACCCAAGAGAAAGAATCCCTTGTTTCTAGGATCTAGAAATCGAATCGGCATAGTTTCTAGGTACTGAAGCCGACCGAAAGAGTTTATTTAGGAATCTTTTCCCATAGGGGTCTGTTACTCGCGCCTAAGCTCCATGCCCCCGGCACGTACTAGGCTAGCTCAGCCGGGCCATGGGTAGCCTGCAGCGCGCATATTAAAAAAATACAGTGCATTGTTTCCAAAAAATCAAAATTACTAACTCAAACCAAAGTGAAAAACCAAAAAGTGTCATCTTCTGATAAAAAGGTGAAAAACCAAAAAATAAAAGATCAGGCGTCTATTCACGCTCTTCATTCACGACAACTCAGTCGCTCTCTCATCTTTACTATTTCGGTCACATTTCACGATGCCAATTCCAAAAGCTTAAACTTATTCGTCTCCTCTTGGACCAATTAAATCTCTCTCTCATCTCTATTGTATTACTATGATTTATATGGTATTTCTTCCAGTAAATGTTATATTTAAAGCTTTCAAGTGGCTCTGTGATAGTAGTACTCTATTGGTTTGCCTCTTGATAAACTCTAACTTTAGTTAGATTGAAAAACCAGGAACTGTTTACAGATAGTGAAGACATCTTCCACCTTAATAGCATAATCATGTCGTTTTAAAATTTCTCCCATAACTAGCTTGCTTTCAAATTCAAAGGAAAAATTCACCCAACTCATATGATTACATATATGATTAAATTTGAAAGCTAGCTTGCCTCTTGATTAACTGTATGATTAAATTCACCCAACTCATAATCATAGGGCAAAAATTTTCTTTGATTAAATATATTGTTAATTGGTATCTATAAAATGAGTGAAATTTGGTTTTGCCTCAATGTCTCTCCACAAAATTTGTTGTCCCCACGAGCGGCATCCAAATTCATTGTTAGAAAGAAAGCAACAACACCTCTAAAATGTGACAAGATTATTCTTGTTTCAAACCTACATTTCAATTTCTTTTCGAGGTGAATGAACAAACACGACCGTCTTCTTCATTATTAGGGCACTCTCCGCTAACTTGGTAGCTAAGTCTACATATGAATTACTATTGTTCCATTTCAGCTTGACTTCTCTTCCATCAAAGTCTTTGAATGTCTTTAATCTTTGCTACTATGTCTCAACATTTTGCACACGTATCCATTTTGTCTCAACCATTTATGCACACATAGCTAAGTGACTAATAGTGTAATGCTATGTGTGTAATCCAACATCAATGCTCTATCACAAATTATTTCCCACTTACAGAAATTTTAGAGTAATGCTATGTGTGTAATCCAACATCATTGCTCTATCACAAATTATCTCCCACTTACAGAAATTTTGTGATGGAAGTATCTAATGTTTATGAACTAGGATTCTACCATTAACCAATTAAATTGTCAAAGTAGAGAAAGGCAATGATTGACAACCTCTCAGCCTTGAAACTTAACAATACTTAAACATTCTAAAAATTGCCCAACGATAAGAAACCAATTGGTCGTCATTGGTTATACAAAGTGAAGTATATAAGTTAATTTTTAGTTGCAACGTTACACTATTCTAGTTTAGCTTCTACAGCCCTGTGCATGCACGAGCATGAGTCTAGTTGATAGATAAAATGTGGGAAATGGATTAGGTGCCTTGAGCATACCATGCCTTGGTGCCTTTATTTTAATAATAGCCATTGGATAAATCTTGTGGTTGTAAAATTGTCACGTGTCCGGTCTTTCTAAAAACTAATTAATTAAAACAAAACACACCCACTTCTCTCCCTTTCCACTTCACGCAGACCCACTCCCACCGTTCTATTCCACAAACTCAGGAATCCCATCGCCGCGCCGCCGCTCCACGGCTTCCGCCGCCGTACCGCGCCGCGCCGACGGCTCCGGTCGCCGCCTCACCCTTACCTCTCTCACGCTTACAACATTGTTATTCTTCAACTACTGTTATACAAAAGATTTTATTGAGGTATTGCTCTTCAACTTCGTTTATTCTTCCGCTTGTAACTATTGTTTTGTGTACCACTGGTTAATCCTTGCTTCATAACTATTGTTTTGTGTACCACTGTTAATCCTTGCTTCGTTTATTGAGGTATTATAACTATTGTTTATAATATTTGGGAACACTGTTATTCTTCATTTATTCTTTGGCTTGTATGATTCTAGCACAACTTCATTTGTTATAATATTAGTGCTTAATTTGAACATTTTATATTGTTTAAGATTTATTAGGTTTTTTATTTGGGAATTGATCAAACATGAGTTCTTCAAATGTTGATTAGAAGCCGTGGATTGATATGGAATTTGAAGATATGGAGGAAGCTTATCAATTTTGACTTACGTATAGTGCCCGTGTTGGATTTGGTGTTAGAAAATGCTATGCGAACAAAAGTAAAAAAGACGGTACTATATTATCGTGTAGATTTGTTTGTTGCAAAGAAGGGCTGCGAAAAAAGACAGATATTTTAGCTACCAAACGTAAAGCAGAGACTAGAACCGACTGCAAAGCAAGGATTACACTTTTACTAAAAAATGGAAAGTTTGTCATCCATGAGTTTATAGATATCACAACCACCCTCTACAACTTCCAGAGACAACACATATGCTTGCTTCACACAGGAAAATAACTGAAGTCCAAGCACATGAAATTGATATGGCTGATGACTCTGGATTAAGACAGAAGTCGACATTTCAACTTATGAGCACTAATGCAGGGCATAGAGCCAATCTCGGATATATACGGTTAGATGTAAAAAATAACCTCAATGCAAAGAGACAAAGAAGTATGTTGTATGGTGAGGCTGGATGTCTTTCACAGTACTTCCAGCAACAATTGTTGGATAATCCATCTTTCTTCCATGCATACCAGATGGATATAGATGAACAAATTACAAATGTGTTTTGGTGTGATGCAAATATGATATTGGATTATGGGCATTTTGGTGACGTTATGTCATTTGATACTACGTATTGTACAAACCGTGCTAATATGCCACTTGCTTTTTTTTCTGGTTTCAACCACTACAGGGGTTCAGTTATTTTTGGTGCAACACTTATGTATGATGAGACAATTCCATCCTTTAAATGGTTGTTTGAGACATTCTTACAAGCACACAACCAAAAAAAAAACCAAAGACCATCTTTACTGATCAAACTCAAGCAATGGGATGTTATTTGCATCTTTTGCATTTTTGATGTGCCTTGTAATGTTCCTTTTGGGAAACAATGAATGAGTTTGCAAAATGAATTATATAGAATGAATTATAATTACATAGTTGAACTCTGCATAATTACAAATTCTGAAAAATTACATCTTCACATCAAGTTTTGGATCTTCACATCAAGTAATTACAAATTCTGCATAATTCAACTATCTGCTTCTACATCTTCAATTCTTGGAAGTTACCATAGTTTCATCTTCTTCTTCTACAAAATGAACAATATGAATAAGTAGCATCATTGAACTAATCAGAAAATACATTCTCTGAATCAAAACCTAAAAGTAAAAGTGAGAGAAAGAGAAGCAAGATGGAATTCCTACATCAAACACCTGGTGTTCAAACGAGCTCAATGATTTGGAATTGAATTTGTAACATACCAAGAAGTGTCGTAATTGATAACAGCTTGCAAACAATTTTGTATCACAAGAATCAAATACATATCTCCTATAAAAAGTCAAATACATGTAACAATTTTTTTGTTTTGTTGTAATTTTTTTTTGACAAAATTGTTGTTTTGTAAATTGAAAACCTAGGAAACAAAAAGAACGATGATGTTGGAAATTCTGGAATATGGTTATTGATAGGAATGAGAGTTGGGGATGCTTACGGGAGTTTTGAAGGATTCAGAGATCGAAAAAACAAGAGTAAGGAGCGGCGACAGAAAGAGAAAGAAGTGAACGGCGACGACCGGAGCGTGGGTCTGCGACGACGCGGCGGTGGGAGTCCTGAGTTTGTGGAATAGAACGGTGGGAGTGGGTCTGCGTGAAGTGGAAAGGGAGAGAAGTGGGTGTGTTGTGTTTTAATTAATTAGTTTTTAGAAAGACTGGACATGTGGTAGTTTTACAACCACAAGATTCATCCAATGGCTATTATTAAAATAAAGGCACCAAGGCATGGTATGCTCAAGTAACCTAATCCATTCCCAAAAATGTGATACTTGTAGCAAAAAAGTAGTATGCACCACAAGTTATAATTAAATTTGTTGAAACATTCTCACCTATAACTAAACTATCAACTGTTGGAAAAAGAGGAAAATTTTAATTTAGTTCATAAACTAAACACCTCTTCACTTATTTTGTGCCTAAACTTTTTTTTAAGAATAAATCAGATATCTTCTATGCACAACTGCAGAGACTAATCTCTTAAGCTGGGTAGGACCACAATGTGTGGCAAAGTTCTCACTCAAAAGATTTAACACTGTTGCACCTAATTAATTCTAAACTAAATAAGTAGTTCTTAAGTTTATGAAATTCATCTAATTAATTCTTGAGGTTTTGCAAAATTAGACAGGTTAGTTTTTGTAAGAAACTACTTGTAAAATATTATGAACTACTAGTAGTTAGATGAATTTCACAAAATTTGAGGACTATTTACTATTTTTAATAATAATTTAAAGATAATTTATTCCTTAGAAAAAGTATCTATTTAAGTTTAAATAAGTTATAATAATTGAGAAAGGAAGGAAGGGGAATTGATGGAGATGCGAAGCAGCTTACTATAACCAAAATGGCCTCCACGCTGTCGTCTACTTCTAGATCATTCTTCGCTTCCTCTTCCTCTACGCTACGACGTCGTTTGCCCCTTGTTGGCGCGTTTTGCATGCTCACATTGGGATTCTCCAACCTCTACACTCCCCTGTATTCATCTGCCCTCAAAACAGGGTGCGTTCAATTTCAATCTCTCTTACGGTACTCTCTAACACACTCTCTCTTTCTGTTTTGTTCAATTGCATCCCTCTATTCTAATTCAGATCCAAATTCGCTAGCCGATCTTCCGCAACGGGCACTCATTCTATCAGAATGGAAGGAACTACCAATAACACCACTGTTCCAAGCATCGTTGTGTATGTCACTGTTCCCAATAAAGAAGCAGGTAAGAATTTGGCTGAAAGCATTGTCAAAGAGAAGCTCGCAGCTTGTGTAAACAGGGTGCCGGGTAAGAAATTCATGCTCCTAATTTCTTATATCCACTCTCCACTGCGCTTTTTTCTGTGACTTTTGAAAATTATGATTTAATATTAAAATTACTGATTTCTCGGAAGAGTTTGTTACTTATAGAAATTGATAAGTATAGATTATACGTATCAATTCAACATAACAACATTATCAACCCTATTCTGTGATAAGAAATTGATTCTATAGATGATTCAAGAGAACTTGTTTAATTTTTCGTCCTTACCTATTCCTCTAATTACATGCTTATCTTTTTGCATCATGATTAGAGTACTAAGCATGCATCAGTTTTAACTTCCATCGTGGATTCAATTCTTTTAGTCTGTGTTTAAGAGTTTGGAAGGGAGGAAAGGGAGAATTGAGGACTAATAGTAGTAGTAGTAGTAGTAGTAGGTAGAAAGATTATCCCTCAAGCCCCTTTAAACCTATCTCACATTTAGAGGATTTTGAGGTGTTTGGGGATACTTTTTCTCTCCACTAATAATGAATTATTACTATTAGAGTATTCATCCTAAGTGACCCTTCCTCTCCCTCAGAACTCCCAAACATGCCCATAGAATTTGTTTGGGAGTTTTGGAGGAAGGGGAGGAGATGGTTTTGAGAAAAAAGAATGAGTAAGCAAGGAGAAGAAGGGGTAGTGTCCCACGTTGATTGTGAAGTTCATATTTCTTCATAATACTAAAATCCCCTAATATAGGAGAACTCAAAAAATGTATTAGAGGAGGGTTTAGAAAAAAAAAATTCAAATCCCTTCCATCCTTTTATAACATTCTTTAAATTTAAAATATATTATTCAGAAGCATTTTCTTTCAATTCTTTACAAAACTACTCTCTCAAATAAGGTGGAAAATTTCTCTCTCTCTTTCCTTCTCCACAAAGCCATCCCCTCTCCTCCTAACTCGCAAACAAAGCCTCAGGGCTTTTTTAGGAGTTTTGGAGGGGAGAGTTTTGAGAAAAACGATGGAGTAAAGGGAATGAGAAGAAGGGATAGTCCTCCACCTTGATTGGGGTAGATCATATTCCTTGAATGAATTCAAACTCATCTGTGCCACCGTGTTTCACCATGTCAAGCACCTGTGCCATTGTTCTGGTTGGGTGGAATGGACTGAGTTTTATATGGTCTTCATTTGATTTGTTTTCTAACCAACTTGATTATAGAGGCCTTGCTCACATGTCTGACTTTTTAAAGCCATGTGAATTATGCTTTGTGCAGGTATTGAATCAGTATACCAGTGGGAGGGAAAGGTATGACCTAAAGTATTCCTGTTGATGAAGAATGCTGTTTGGACCTATACTACTGATAGGAATGGGAACTTTCGTTTTAAAATGTCGTCATCTTAACATTACAAGTTATTATTCTCTAGTGTGCATTAAGGCTCTTATGTCGGTTTATAAAAGTTTTGCTTGCAAGTATTGTTGTAGCTTGACTTTTCCAGCTTTGTGTTGCACACTGACAGATCCAAACTGATTCTGAGGAACTGCTTATAATCAAGACTAGGCAATCCCTTCTGGAAGCTCTAACAGAACATGTCAAAGAAAATCATGAATATGAGTAAGGCCGTTATATCTAGAAACTCATCTTGCTATGCAACTAAAGTTACTTTGTGAAATGTAGTTTTTGAGTTGCATATTTTACTTGATCCTGAAATAATGATTGAAGAAAGGAAAACTTAAAACCATATATCTACCAAGACCCAATAGCTTTGGCACTAAAATCTAAATCCATGTTGAAATGAACTAGCGCGTGTAATTTTGGAAAACGGTGATGCATACACATGCTTCTTCTTACCACTTCCTCCTCTTGTCCTTTTTCAGTGTGCCAGAGGTGATCTCCTTACCCATCACTGGTGGAAATCTTAAATACTTAGAATGGTTAAAAGAGAGCACAAGGGAGTAACTATCAAATTTTTAGCCAGAGGGCGTCGCTTCTAGAGTTGCCTTTGTGTGTTAAATAAACTTGGCATGTCATTTATGTAACTTGGCAATGAGGTCTGAATATTATGTAGAGGATGATTGGGATCGATCTTGTATTCCTACTGATGACTGTAATGGGCTGCATATGATTTTATCTGAGTGGACCTTCTCTGTGGTTTTATGCACACACTGCCTTTTTTTTGATTTTGTGGTTGATTTCTGTATTCCTGTACACCATCTACACATACTTTGGTGTTCGAAACTTTTTTTTTTAGAGCGGTAGTTGCATAACTACATTCGTTGAGTTTTTTAACAATATGATACTGTTATGGTGGGTCACATGTAGTTGAGTTGGAACTTTAGTGAGTTGCTTATAGAAGCAATACACAAGAGAAGTTAATTAGCCTCTGAACATTATTTCTTCTGCATTTATAGTGTGGGTTGTTGAGGAGAGACGAGAGATTTTTGAGTTAAGCAACTCTCGTTGAAGTGAAATTTAGTTAATGGGTGTTATAGGACCCCCCCAAAAGGGAGGTAAGCAACTCCATCAATCTGTTTGGGGTTCAATTCAAAAGTATCTACTTTTTTATTTTAATTTGTAGTATACCCAAATTATTTATTGGAGCAACTCCAATGATTTCACAACTACATTGGTTGGGCTGCTTCTTAACAATAAATTAGTATTTTGGTTCTACATGTGATTTTGGGTTGCCTAAATTTAGCGAGGGCAATTGACCCAAATTTTTTTTTAGAGAGGGCTGTTTATACCAGCAATCAATGGGAGATTTCGTTACTCTTGCGTTTCTCCAAGACGCTAAATACACTTACTAGTTGTTTGGGTAAATAGCTTAACCAAGTGCCTGTTGAATAAATGTTTACCATACAAACACTTATGTATAATTTATTTTTATAACGGAACATAAAATGAAATATTATTGTTTCATATAAGCTATTTTTTGAAACTATCATTGATAACATAATAAACTAAACAGCTCATAGATATGTTATAAGCTTTGGTAAAAAAAATGAAGATATGTTATAAGCTATTTTAGAAGCTCACTTATGTACTCAAGCCATAAGAAAAGTGCACATAAATTGCATATATGATATTCCAAACGCATCTTAAAGTTACTTTCGGACTTAAACTTTGCTTCAAACTCGCTCATAAGCATCTCCAGCGGAGGTTCTTCATTCACAGTTCTCCAGTGTGTTGTCTTCATGAACCCATTTTTTTCCTGTTCAAGGATGGAGCTCTAAGCTGGAGGCTGTGGCTTGTTACTGTGACAGACCAGATTTTTGGGACAAACTCGGTCATTAAAGGATTTTTGCAACAGTCTTGGACCAAAATTAATTTTTCAGCTAATTTCTACCTTGAGAAGGAAAATATCTTCAATTAATAGAAACAAAAACGATTGGTAGATAACACTTTGAACATTGCCCCAAATGGAATCTTTTAAAAACAAGATGTTTTCTATATAAAACAAACTTGATATTTTATGTTTGAGAACGATGTATCTGTCAGCATCATGAACACCAGATGATTTAATCGCCATCATAGTTATTGTGAATAACTACGAATAATGTTACTACCATGAGAATAATCCTGTTTAAACCATGGAGGACCACATGATTGAATGGCGGGCTGGCCAATACTTTAAAATAGGACCCCACTTGTGCTCGAGTTGGGTTATGACTTATGATTCTGTGCAGTGTGTGATTGAGGAATTGAGAAGTAACATTTCTCAAAACAAATTCTATGATCAATTTGTCAAGCAACTTAATCTAAGGTTGCACTCTAAATAACTTTGTCGAAAAGCGTAGCTAAAAGAAGATTGCACCGAATGAAATTAATTGGAACTTCCATTATACAGTATCCTTTTCCAAATCATCATATATGAGACATAAAATAAAAGGAACCTAGTCTTTCAGTTCATAAAACATTATATATCACAGATTGCCAATCATTTATAAACTAAGGTAACCATTCTTAATCAGCACAAAGAAATGACATTCAGAGCCCACCTCCTTCAGAGGAAGAATAGGACCCATCAACCTATAAGGGATATCAGGGCTCATCTAGCTGGTCCTGCATGAAGCAAAATACAGCTCAACTCAGATTTTGGGAGATTAATGATTATTAATCAACATGGTTTGACAGATAAATGTTCTGTATGAGTGGGGTTATATATAGACGTTTTACCTGGACATCAGAAGTCCAAAGGGTGAGGTTGTCTCTCAAAAGCTGCATTATGAGTGTGCTGTCTTTGTAGGATTCTTCTCCTAAGGTGTCCAGCTCAGCAATTGCTTCCTCAAAAGCCTTTCAAAAAAGAAAATCAATTTGGTTCATTACATTTTAGAATCAGTAAGGCATTTTTCCTTTTACTGTACTCAGGACAGCAGACGCCAAGCTTGAATGGAAAAGGCATATGGGAGGAATAATGTGTCTATATGGATAAGCCTGGATTTCTAGTAGACAAATTGAGTTTAAAAAAATCCAATCCTAGGTTAAACTTAACACATCCGGTTTGGTAAACAAATCTTTAACATTTACAACAAAATATGCTCTTTGTTTTAATTTTGGAGAAAATTCCATTTAGTGGCAATTTAACATTGCAGTTGGCCAATAACATTTTAATCACCAAAGAAAAAAAAGAATTGTGATGAACCAAGGTGAATGTATGTTTGCTAATTTCATTCATGTGCAATTTGCCCTTTTCTCTTTATTATTCACTTATTCAAGTGAAAAAACAACCAAGCTTCATGAGCAAACTTTGAGCACCAGTAAAAATTCATTAACAGTGGCATAATTCTCACCAAACACATACAATTATTTTTCAAGAAAACTCTAGTCCCTCCCCCCCCTCCCCCCACCCACCCCCTCCGCAAAATATTCCATCCAGGTCAACTACATGGATCAAGTATAGGAATAAACTATGATCTTGTTACCAATCTCTTACTTGTTCGAGCCAGCACGGAATAAATATTGATGTAAATAAATCTGAATCCAAAAGAAGTTCTCCATATTTAGAGAAAACAGATTGCTACAGCAAGCCATACATGCAAGAGATTTGAAGAAAATTTCGGCTTCCACCCATCCTCCCATAAGATACACAGAGACAGAGACATACATCCAAGTCAAACAAACCTCTAATCAGTCAAAGCCTATTCCAAACATGCCAACTACACATTCTTAGTGGGAAGAGTGCAACCCCAGCGATGCTCAAAAAATGTTTTTTTTCTTTCAAGAATTGTTAAATAGAATGGAATATTTGAGTAAAGTAAAAGGTATTAGATAAATCAGAAGGAAAAAAACAATGGAATTACAGATATGACTAATGACTGAATTCACAAGTCACAGCAGCACATAAATATGAACATGTTATTGCAAAACAAACAATTGAGATCAAATTAAGGCTAACCTGTTTAGCCATTGCACAAGCTTTGTCAGACTGGTTGAGAATTTCATAGTAGAAAACAGAGAAGTTGAGAGCCAAACCCAATCTTATTGGATGAGTAGGTGGAAGATCCGCTTGAGCAATATCCTTCAACATTCACAAACACACAAACAAAAAAACAATATCAACAATTCAATCAATTCATTTTTCTTTCAAACAAAAAAGAGTAATTGAATTATAAAAAATAAAAAAAACAAAAAAAAAACCTGAGCAGCCTTGTAAGACAACATAGTTTCCTCAGCAGCAGATTTTCTTTCATCACCAATTTTAAACTCAGCCATATACCTATGATAATCACCTTTCATTTTGAAATAAAAAACCTTGGATTCACTTGAAGATGCAGAAGGAATGAGATTAGAGTCCAATAGGTTAAGGATGCTAACACAAACATGAGAGAGTTCAGTTTCAACTTTGGATCTATACTCTTTCACGAGTGCCACGTGGTCATCGTTCTTACGACCTTCTTCTTTCTGCTCAATCGATGATACGATCCGCCACGCTGCACGGAGAGAACCGATTACGTTCTTGTATGCTACAGAAATTAGGTTCCTTTCTTCAACGCTTAGTTCTGAAGCAGGTGTGGACCCTACAACTAGCTTCTGCATGAATTCTACCATCTCTTCGTATCTTTCCGCTTGCTCTGAGAGCTTTGCTAGGTAGACATACTGTTCTCTGGTTAGGTTTTCGGGAGCCATTCTTTTCTTTTCTTTTCTTTTCGGTGTTCAAATTGCGAGTCTATGTCTGTGTGTGATACAGATATATGAATATGAGTGAATAGAAAAATATTATATAATATTGTGGATGATGATGTGGTGTGTGTGGGATTGAGCTGTCTTTGCCCATCAAGTGCATTCATGAGATCAGAATCAAAAAATAATAACCTATCATATCTCACTTTAATTGAATTAATTAATAGGCTTAAATATATTTTACTCCTCTCATTAACCATTTACCCCCTAAAAAAAACGTTTAAAAAATACATTACAAAATATAACATTATCTAGTTACCTACTGCAAAAATGTTGTCATTATCCATTTACCCCTGAAAGAGGGGGGTAACTGGATAATTTTATATTTAGAGATTTGTTTTAGAGATTTTTAAGAAAATTAGAAGTTGTTTTGTGTTTGTGTATCATAATGAACATTACATTTTTTTTTAAAATCATTTATTAGGAAATAGTTTTCATGAAAAACTACTCAAAACAAATTCTTATTCGAAGGAGATTTTAGATTATCATTTCTCAAATAGCTGTAACAATTCGATGGAAAACCTCTAAAATTTTTTTTTTTAAAAAAAAGGTGTTTTTTTTCAAAAAAAATTGTAACAAGCGCCCCAAGATAGCTCACTTTTATCAATTATTTTATCTTACTCATCTGGTCTATTAATTAATCTTCAATTTTTTATGCTAAAGTTACATACTTTGTTATATTAATTATTCCTAATATCTTTTGCTTATTTCTACACTTCACCTAAATTTAAATTTTGTCCTGATTTATTTCAAAAATTTGATCCTCTATTACATTTCAATTTTCGTCTTATTTGATTGTCAAATTTTATCATTCTTGTAGGGATTTTAAATCATGTTATTTATACTCAAAATATGCGTAAACAATAAAAAGAACATTTTGATTTTTTTCGGCTCAAAATGTTCTTTTATTTTTTTATTTTTTTGTTTTATTTTTTTTCTCCTAAAATTTTTCTCTCCATTCTCATTTCTCCCATATATTCCAACAAGAACGCACAGAAACACAGTCGGCCCACAAGGCCCATTACCACACCACTGGTCTAAACAACATTCACTATCAGGTTTGACTTTTTCCAATCCCTCCTACTTACCACACACCCTAAATCTTGTGAAATGATCAAAATACTATTAATGAACCCAGCGTGTCCGTTTTTTTCCAAAATTTTAATGGGTTCGGCTATAGGCAACTGAACCAGGTTGGCTGCCCTTAGTTGTACCTTATATATTTTGACACACACCCCCATTTTTTTTTGAAATTTACATGGCTCGGGTTGCCTCAGCCGAACCAGACGAAGAACCAGGGAAAAAACGAGAACTGAAAACGAAATTTATATAGTTCGGCTACCCACAGCCAAACCCGTTCAGGATTGTCTCAGCCGAACTAGACGAAGAACCAGAAAAAAAAAACGAAAACTAGAAACGAAATGCATGAAAGAAATGAGTGTTTTCAAGTGAGAGGTATTTTTGGGATTTAGGAGGTGTGTGGTGAGTAGGAGGGGTTAGTAAAGTCAAACACTTCACTGGACCAAAAAAAACATTCACTGAACACTTGACAAAAAAATCCACACCATAGACCATAAAAAGTAGGGATGCACCGGAGCAAAAGCAGCTACTGAACTCCCTCCCCGTCTCAAACGACACGCCGCTGCACACTATGCAGACCACCGCTCTCCGAGCTTTCAACTCGGCAACTCAGCATATCCCGGAGAAACCAACTCAGCACTACTGTTAGCTTGTTGAGACGGGAAATTGGATTCTAGGAATTTCTCCGGTAAAATCCAATTTCTAAAGCAGGAATTCCAATGATTAGAATGGAATTCGGAACATTAGAGAAAAGTGTAGAGAGAACTAGAGAGTTTTTTAGAAAGAAGATAATATTTGTGAAATGTAGATTGATTATCAAAATGAGGCACTAGGCCAAGCTAAATACAACCATCAAGGGTAAAAGAGTAAATGGCATAAAATAAAATAATCCCATAAAACTAATTATTATATTCCTGTTACAATACTCCCCCTTTCAAACATCTTTGTCCTCGAGGATGAATACTTCCAAGTGCCATGCTTAAGAGGTAAGGTCTTCCACTTAATCACAACTAGATGATCATGAATTCGTCCTCTGTCAATCATTTTCCTATGAAAAATTGCCATTGAATCCTCCCATTTCAGACTTGGAAGAATTGGTGTTGGAAAATAGTGGGCTAGAACCAGAATAAGTGCCACACCAAATTTTAGCAAATCACCAAGATGACTAGTTGACCCAATTTCTTCATGATGTGCAACAACATCAACAGGAAATGCAACCATATCGGGTCTAGCGATCTCATTTGGTCGTTCAAGGCCCTTTATTGTTGCCAAACCCATTCTAAAACTTACTTGAGGAATGTGAACTCGACCTCGGTCAATCATTTTTCATAACAAGTTTGACATTCAAATGTAATCACAAAAAGAAAACCATGTTCGTGATTATGGAGGACAACTTTGAAGGCCAGCTCGAGATGAAAGAATAGAGGATATCTCCTTAGTAAATTATGCGTATTAGTAAAAACCGAGTTAGCTTTTGGTGTCAACAGGATTTGGAACATCTGTGAAATCACCAAATTGGGAAGGATTGCAATGACACCAGCAGCTGCACTAACTTTTTCATGATATGCAGTAGCATAAATGTGGATAACGACCATACACCACCCAACTTTATCACTTAGTTTCACCAGCTCCTTAATTTTCATCAAGTGAGATAAATCTATCAACATCTCCTTTGATATCTGTTTAATAACCAACCCTGTCTCAGTACGTTGAGAATGATTAGCACGAGCAAGAATATAGTTGTCAAAGTCTTGAAGGTTGCATAAAAGCATTGGAATAAAATTCACATACATAAGACTCACTATTCTATTCCCTACCACATCAGCCGTGGTTCTTGAGCTTCCATAAATTATGGCATATCTCAAAGGTGCTAAGATGTAGATGTTAGACTCATGGCAATTTAGAACCTTAACAGAGGAACCTTTAATGTTAGATGCATGCTTCACATATGATGATTTAGATATCCCTTCAATGGAACTTGTACCCCAAGTACTTGTACTTGTTGAGACATTAATTGAGACAGTGTATCCATCATCAGTCATAGCAACGTCAAGATCAAAGGCACTAGCTAGGCCATTTCCCTTTGAAAAAGTCTGTTCAGCCATATATTCCAAAGCAGTAGCTATATTGTCAGGATGAAAGTTTGCAAAAAGCAGAGAAGATTGACTCAAAGAATTCCCTTCAGACCCCTTGTCACAAAATTGAATTAGAAACCCAACTTTACGAGAGATACTATTCACACTTTTCACAAACTCATGAAATTTCACCACCCAAAAGTAAGAATTCATAGTCACTGCTACATTATTAGCAATAATATCAAATGCACTACTGCAGAATAGGGTGCTCTTACCAGGGGCAATATTCAATCTATTCATGTTTTTGAGTAGATCAACAACAACATTTTCAAACCCCTTGTTAGTGCACTCAATTGTGAAATTCAGAAAATACCTTGGCATTTGATCAAACACCTTGAGGGTGATATAAATGTGACTCTGTTTTGCAGAATCAGTCGGCAGCATTGCAATTATACCAACCAAGCTACGTCTCTTGTTGAAACCACGCTCACACACTTTTGAGACTGGTTCACATAACAACTTCACTGCCGGGAAATTGTTCCTCGCAGAAAATTTGGTAACATAAATAGAAAAGAACTATGTGCACTAGACTGTGATACTTTTGACGGGAACGAAACATTGGCATCTGTTGGAGTTTAGATCGATTGATTGTGCTTGCATATAGATTGTGTTACGAGAATGTTGCAAAAACATCATCTCACTCAGATAAGGCAATCGCACAAGAAATGGCACTGTCACCGAAACTGATTCATCTTGTTTATCAATAATCTCTGACGTCGTATCGTTAAAAATCTCGAAGTCAGGAAGAGGAAACTTAGAGTTAGCTGTTACCTGGACCATTTCTACTTGTTCACCACCACTCTCAAGAACTGAGGTGCCATTGTTTGTTTGTTGTTCGTCAACAATCTCGTGTGCAGGATCGGCAATGGGTTTGCTCAGGTTTTCACTGGTTGTTGGAAGATCAACGAGATTTGGGGGTGAATCACATGAGGGCAGAACTCCTTCTTCTAGTTTCTCTGCGTTAACTCTTGGCTCTTTAGATCTGATGGAATCAATTTCAGAAACCATCTGCTGTGGAGGTCCATAATTCTTTCTTACCAAGGCTTTAAGCTCATCCAAAATTTCCAGGCATTTATCGCAATTGGACAGAAGCTTTTTGTACGGTTCATTCATTTTCACTGCCACCACCAATTGAGATGGGAAATTGGATTCTAGGGATTTCTCTAGTAAAATCCAGTCTCTAAAGCAAGAATTCCAATGATTAGAATGGAATTCGGAACATTAAAGAAAAGTGTAGAGAGAACTAGAGAGTTTTTTAGAAAGAAATAATATTTGTGAAATGTAGATTTATTATCAAAATGAGGCACTAGGCCAAGCTAAATACAACCATCAAAGGTAAAAGAGTAAATGGCATAAAATAAAATAATCCCATAAAATTAATTATTATATTCCTGTTCGAGTTCCATCATTAGGGTGTTGGTATCTATAGAAGACTTAATTGTGGGCTCCGAACTTAATTGTAAGAATGTGGTTTGTAATAATTGTGAGTTCCATCAAATGTGGTTTGTACAGATCAAATGTGTGTCTAACAAATAGATTCATTAATAATTGAGGGAATTATAACTAAGGAAAAGGAAGACTGCATATCACTTTAAAATTGAAATATACCAAATTAACAAAAGCCACAAAGCAAAATCAAATTAAGGTATATTTGTTACCTGGTGTATCGCACAACCTTGAACTCGAACAGGAATGAGCAACGAATTGGGATCTTAGTTTCCAATTCATTGTGCTCCGAACTTAATTGTAAGAATGTGGTTTGTACACGGAAAAACATTTCATCTACTAGGTGGTGGTATCTATAGAAGATGGGGTAACAAATGCCGGTCCTCTCCTCTATCAGAAAGATTATTATTTGAAATTTTTGGTTGATTTTGCTACATGAACAGGATGTAACATCATTTTTTCATTCATACAAATATGCTACTGATTGGATATGGAAATCTGCTTGTCATCTTTCTTGATTTATAAATTGTTTTCTGAAGAACATAATTCCGGTTTTTTCTTTTGAATTTGATATATAGCAATCTTTGTGACAAGCCATACCATATAAATTTTGCAGATTCTCTCTTTCATTTAGGCACTGTTTGGTAAAAAATAATTGATAGCGGATAAGCTAGCTTATCTTATAGCGAATAAGCTAGCGGATCGAATTTACAGTGTTTGGTAAAATTAGCGGTTGAACTAGCTTAAGAATATAAAATGATTACTTTTTCACTATCTGCATCTCAGACTCTAGGAAGTTCTCAGTGTCATTCTTTTCTTTTCTCATCGATGAAGCATATGTAAACATGTAAGTAAATGGTGTAGCTCAGAATTTTTTGGATCATGGATGCGTCTTTCGTTGCTATTCCTTGTTTCATTGCTATTCTTTGTTTCTTATGTTTATTTTACATTATATTTATCTTGAGCATAGTATTTGAAATTTGTAACTCGTATGTTCCAATTCTTTACTCACCAACTAATTATGTTGCATTGAAATGACAGGGATCTGCATATAATTGTAATTTCATGAAAACCGCAGCAATGCGCTGCTGCAGGCAAAGGCCACAAAACTGTGTGGCTTCATCTCCATCATCATCTTCACTGCCATGGATATCTCCCCTTAACTTTACAAAACCCGTAGAACAAAAACTAGAGCCTCCCCCTGAAATCAGTGCCTCTCCCACTGAAGCTCGGAGGAAGCACAAATATATCACACACGAGACTGCTATCAACTTGATCAAACGAGAGAAAGATCCGCAACATGTCTTGAAAATATTTAATATGGTATCAGAGCAAAAAGGTTTCAATCACAACAATGCTACCTATGCAACCATTCTCCAAAAGCTTGCTCAGTTCAAGAAGTTTCAAGCCATTAATCGGGTTCTACATCAAATGACCTATGAAACCTGCAAATTTCATGAGGGTATATTTATCAATCTCATGAAGCATTACTCAAAATCCTCTCTTCATGAAAAAGTGCTTGGGACGTTTTTCTCTATTCAGCCCATTGTACGTGAAAAGCCCTCTCCCAAAGCCACCAGCACTTGTCTCAATCTCCTCGTTGACTCAAACCAGGTTGATTTAGCGCGTCAGTTGCTCCTGCATGCCAAGAGAAGTCTAATCAATAAGCCAAATGTATGCATATTCAACATCTTGGTGAAGCACTACTGCAAAAATGGGGATCTTGAATCTGCTTTTGAAGTTGTGAAAGAAATGAGGAACTCTAAGTCATCCTATCCTAACATAATTACTTACTCAACACTCATGGATGGCCTCTGTCAAGATGGAAGACTCAAAGAAGCTTTCGAACTCTTTGAGGAAATGGTTTCAAGGGATCGAATCGTGCCTGATCCCCTTAATTACAATGTTTTGATCAATGGATTTTGCCGTGGAGGTCAACCTGATCGCGCTAGAAACGTAATCGAATTCATGAAAAATAATGGATGCCGCCCCAATGTATTCAATTACTCTGCTTTGATGGATGGATTGTGTAAAGCAGGAAAACTGCAAGATGCAAAAATGGTTTTTGCTGAGATGAAGAGCTCTGGTTTAAAACCTGATACAATTACCTACACTTCATTGATCAATTTCTTCTGTAGAAATGGGCAAATTGATGAGGCTATAGAGTTGCTTAAAGAAATGAAGGAAAATGAATGCCAGGCTGATACTGTTACATTTAATGTGATACTTGGAGGCCTTTGCAGAGAAGGTAGATTTGAGGAGGCTCTGTACATGATTGAAAAACTTCCACACCAAGGTGTTTATTTGAACAAAGGTAGTTACAGGATTGTCCTCAACTCCTTAACCCAAAAACTTGATTTACAAAGGGCAAATAAGTTATTGCAGCTAATGCTCGGTAGGGGGTTTCTACCTCATTATGCTACGTCAAATGAACTTTTGATCAGTCTTTGTAAGGAGGGGATGGCTGACGATGCTGCTGCGGCTCTATTTGATTTGGTGGATATGGGATTCCAGCCACGACTTGATTCTTGGGAACTTTTAATTGAATTAATTTCCAGAGACAGAAAGCTATTAAAGGTTTTTGAGCTACTTGATGAATTGGTGATCACAAATTCTTGATATTTGCATTATGAAATGATATTCACAAATTCAAGAAATTTCTACTTAGAATCCTTCATTGAGGTAGAGCAGGATATATAAGTTGATCTGTACCCTGAGATCGCTTGTAGAGCTGGTCAAGGGACAGGTCGTCTGATGTTGTGACTAAGGTATCAAGTCGATCTGTATACTGATGAGGGCGGTCGACCTGATGCTGATGAGGGCGGTCGACCTGATGCTGATAAGGGCTGTCGACCTGATTGACTGCTAGTCGTATCCAGAGCTCGGGTTGTACCTGCAATGACACTCCAACGCCCAAGTCAGTGGGTAGAGTTTTGCAGAGTAACAGCAAGGGTGAATAATCTACCTGACAAGTGGGGTCAATCCCCTATTTATAGAGTCAGTGAATCGTGGGGAGTCGTTGGATCAACGTAAGTGGATCCAGACCGTCGAGACCTGATATGCTCTTCTTGCTTGCTTTTGGGCCGTTTTTGGTCACCTCTTTGATTGGATTGGGCCTTCGGTCCACTCCAGAACAGTTGCCCCCTAAGCCAAGGTCGATCATTGAGCGGGCTTAGGCTTGATGTGTGGTTCTGATCGTTGTGCCCCCAGTTGTTACTTGGTGAACCTTTCGGTGCTTGAGATTATATCGGGTCGTTGATAAAAAGGAAAGGGGTGCTCAATAATCTCTACTGGGCCTTCTTTATTTATTTATTTTTTTCTTTGAGTTCATGGGCCCAAGTGTTTTTATCTTTTCATGGGTCATTACTCCAGTCCCAATTCTCTCCATACGCTGATCAAAGAGCAGAGCTCCTAGGCCATCGGTACTTGATCCAAGGCCAACGACCAGCGAGCCACGATCCAGGGTCCCTCCTTCGAGCAGCGACCAGCGAGCCACGACCAGGAGCCGTTTGCTACGGCGCGACCTGCCGGTGACCCGTGAGCTGTTTCTTCTCCGTGCGACGCGACCCGCGACCAGGTCCGACGACGCGAGCTGCGACCTGCGACCCAGCTCCGCGCGCGTTTCTTCTTCGTGTGAGCATCTGGGTGGTGCGACCTTCGAGCACTTCTGAGACCTGTGACCTGAGACCTGCTTTTCTCTCTTCAAATTTTTGTGCGTGGTTTTTGGGTGGAAGCTTCTCACTTTTTCCTTCTTTCGCTTTGTTTTGACGCTTTGGTGTGAGTGAGTAGGGTGAACGTAACATAGAATAATTTTGCTGTTTCTCGTCATCAGGGTCACATCGAGGCCTGTGTCATATTTGACTTGGTGATTTAATTTTCAAGGAGGGTCGATCTATCTTCCAAGGTATGCGACCTTGGTATTCGTTGTTTAGTAATCCGTCTGTTGGTTTCTGACTTGATGTGATACTCACTCTGGTCGACCTTGCCCTTCAGGCAGCTTACCAAGTCTCTACTTGGATAAGTCTTCTTTAATTGCTTTGGTCGACCTCTTGTCGACCTCTTTTTGACCTCTTGTCGACCTCTTTTCGACCCTGCCTTGCCGGCAGCTTACCAAGTCTCTACTTGGATAAATCTTTTCTAATCGTTTTGGTCGACCTCTTTTTGACCTCTTGTCGACCTCTTTTCGACCCTGCCCTTCAGGCAGCTTACCAAGTCTCTACTTGGATAAGTCTTCTTTAATCGCTTTGGTCGACCTCTTGTCGACCTCTTTTCGACCCTGCCTTGCAGCCAGCTTACCAAGTCTCCACTTAGATAAACTCTTTTTAATTGCTTTGGTAGACCTCTTGTCGACCCTGCCCTTCAGGCAGCTTACCAAGTCTCTACTTGGATAAGTCTTTTCTAATCGTTTTGGTCGACCTCTTTTCGACCTCTTGTCGACCTCTTTTCGACCCTGCCTTGCAGGCAGCTTACCAAGTCTCCACTTGGATAAATTCTTTTTAATTGCTTTGGTCGACCTCTTGTCGACCCTGCCCTTCAGGCAGCTTACCAAGTCTCTACTTGGATAAATTCTTTTTAATTGCTTTGGTCGACCTCTTGTCGACCCTGCCCTTCAGGCAGCTTACCAAGTCTCTACTTGGATAAGTCTTTTCTAATCGTTTTGGTCGACCACTTTTTGACCTCTTGTCGACCTCTTTTCGACCCTTCCTTGCAGGCAGCTTACCAAGTCTCTACTTGGATAAATCTATTCTAATCGTTTTGGTCGACCTCTGGTCGACCCTGCCCTTCAGGCAGCTTACCAAGTTTCTACTTGGGAAAGTCTTCTTTAATCGCTTTGGTCGACCTCTTGTCGACCTCTTTTCGACCCTGCCTTGCAGGCAGCTTACCAAGTCTCTACTTGGATAAATCTTTTCTAATCGTTTTGGTCGACCTCTGGTCGACCCTGCCCTTCAGGCAGGTTACCAAGTTTCTACTTGGGTAAGTCTTCTTTAATCGCTTTGGTCGACCTCTTGTCGACCTCTTTTCGACCCTGCCTTGCAGGCAGCTTACCAAGTCTCCACTTGGATAAATTCTTTTTAATTGCTTTGGTCGACTTCTTGTCGACCCTGCCATTCAGGCAGCTTACCAAGTCTCTACTTGGATAAATTCTTTTTAATTGCTTTGGTCGACCTCTTGTCGACCATGCCCTTCAGGCAGCTTACCAAGTCTCTACTTGGATAAATTCTTTTTAATTGCTTAGGTCGACCTCTTGTTGACCCTGCCCTTCAGGCAGCTTACCAAGTCTCTACTTGGATAAGTCTTTTCTAATCGTTTTGGTCGACCACTTTTTGACCTCTTGTCGACCTCTTTTCGACCCTTCCTTGCAGGCAGCTTACCAAGTCTCTACTTGGATAAATCTTTTCTAATCGCTTTGGTCGACCTCTGGTCGACCCTGCCCTTCAGGCAGCTTACCAAGTTTCTACTTGGGTAAGTCTTCTTTAATCGCTTTGGTCGACCTCTTTTCGACCCTGCCTTGCAGGCAGCTTACCAAGTCTCTACTTGGATAAATCTTTTCTAATCGTTTTGGTCGACCTCTGGTCGACCCTGCCCTTCAGGCAGGTTACCAAGTTTCTACTTGGGTAAGTCTTCTTTAATCGCTTTGGTCGACCTCTTGTCGACCTCTTTTCGACCCTGCCTTGCAGGCAGCTTAACAAGTCTCCACTTGGATAAATTCTTTTTAATTGTTTTGGTCGACCTCTTGTCGACCCTGCCCTTCAGGCAGCTTACCAAGTCTCTACTTGGATAAATTCATTTTAATTGCTTTGGTCGACCTCTTGTCGACCCTGCCCTTCAGGCAGCTTACCAAGTCTCTACTTGGATAAATTCTTTTTAATTGCTTTGGTCGACCTCTTGTCGACCCTGCCCTTCAGGCAGCTTACCAAGTCTCTACTTGGATAAGTCTTTTCTAATCGTTTTGGTCGACCTCTTTTCGACCTCTTGTCGACCTCTTTTCGACCCTGCCTTGCAGGCAGCTTACCAAGTCTCCACTTGGATAAATTCTTTTTAATTGCTTTGGTCGACCTCTTGTCGACCCTGCCCTTCAGGCAGCTTACCAAGTTTCTACTTGGGTAAGTCTTCTTTAATCGCTTTGGTCGACCTCTTGTCGACCTCTTTTCGACCCTGCCTTGCAGGCAGCTTACCAAGTCTCTACTTGGATAAATCTTTTCTAATCGTTTTGGTCGACCTCTGGTCGACCCTGCCCTTCAGGCAGGTTACCAAGTTTCTACTTGGGTAAGTCTTCTTTAATCGCTTTGGTCGACCTCTTGTCGATCTCTTTTCGACCCTGCCTTGCTGGCAGCTTACCAAGTCTCCACTTGGATAAATTCTTTTTAATTGCTTTGGTCGACCTCTTGTCGACCCTGCCCTTCAGGCAGCTTACCAAGTCTCTACTTGGATAAATTCTTTTTAATTGCTTTGGTCGACCTCTTGTCGACCCTGCCCTTCAGGCAGCGTACCAAGTCTCTACTTGGATAAGTCTTTTCTAATCATTTCGGTCGACCTCTTTTTGACCTCTTGTCGACCCTGCCTTGTAGGCAGCTTACCAAGTCTCTACTTGGATAAATCTTTTCTAATCGTTTTGGTCGACCTCTGGTCGATCCTGCCCTTCAGGCAGCTTACCAAGTTTCTACTTGGGTAAGTCTTCTTTAATCGCTTTGGTCGACCTCTTGTCGACCTCTTTTCGACCCTGCCTTGCAGGCAGCTTACCAAGTCTCCACTTGGATAAATTCTTTTTAATTGCTTTGGTCGACCTCTTGTTGACCCTGCCCTTCAGGCAGCTTACCAAGTCTCTACTTGGATAAATTCTTTTTAATTACTTTGGTCGACCTCTTGTCGACCATGCCCTTTAGGCAGCTTACCAAGTCTCTACTTGGATAAATTCTTTTTAATTGCTTTGGTCGACCTCTTGTTGACCCTGCCCTTCAGGCAGCTTACCAAGTCTCTACTTGGATAAGTCTTTTCCAATCGTTTTGGTCGACCACTTTTTGACCTCTTGTCGACCTCTTTTCGACCCTTCCTTGCAGGCAGCTTACCAAGTCTCTACTTGGATAAATCTTTTTTAATCGTTTTGGTCGACCTCTGGTCGACCCTGCCCTTCAGGCAGCTTACCAAGTTTCTACTTGGGTAAGTCTTCTTTAATCGCTTTGGTCGACCTCTTGTCGACCTCTTTTCGACCCTGCCTTGCAGGCAGCTTACCAAGTCTCTACTTGGATAAATCTTTTCTAATCGTTTTGGTCGACCTCTGGTCGACCCTGCCCTTCAGGCAGCTTACCAAGTTTCTACTTGGGTAAGTCTTCTTTAATCGCTTTGGTCGACCTCTTGTCGATCTCTTTTCGACCCTGCCTTGCAGGCAGCTTACCAAGTCTCCACTTGGATAAATTCTTTTTAATTGCTTTGGTCGACCTCTTGTCGACCCTGCCCTTCAGGCAGCTTACCAAGTCTCTACTTGGATAAATTCTTTTTAATTGCTTTGGTCGACCTCTTGTCGACCCTGCCCTTCAGGCAGCTTACCAAGTCTCTACTTGGATAAGTCTTTTCTAATCGTTTTGGTCGACCTCTTTTCGACCTCTTGTCGACCTCTTTTCGACCCTGCCTTGCAGGCAGCTTACCAAGTCTCCACTTGGATAAATTCTTTTTAATTGCTTTGGTCGACCTCTTGTCGACCCTGCCCTTCAGGCAGCTTACCAAGTCTCTACTTGGATAAATTCTTTTTAATTGCTTTGGTCGACCTCTTGTCGACCATGCCCTTCAGGCAGCTTACCAAGTCTCTACTTGGATAAATTCTTTGACTTGGATAAATTCTTTTTAATTGCTTTGGTCGACCTCTTGTCGACCCTGCCCTTCAGGCAGCTTACCAAGTCTCTACTTGGATAAATTCTTTTTAATTGCTTTGGTCGACCTCTTGTCGACCCTGCCCTTCAGGCAGCTTACCAAGAACATAAATATTGTGATTTTTGGAATGATTTGTTAAAACCCCTATATAACATCTTGTATTAAAGATAAAGTTAGTTTGTTCGTTATTTAGGTAGTTAGTTAGTCATTTATGTAATTTTCTATATAAACCATATTTGGTTTATTATTGTAATACTTTTATCATTGTAATAACTTTTTACTATTCAATGAGAATGGATGATTTTTTTTCTTTCTCAATTCTTCTAACACCTTGTACGACCAACGAGCCAAACTAATTATCTTAGAATAACAAGCTTCATAGCAAGTTGCAACAGATCCACACATTGTCATAGTTAAATATGAATTTCTAATTGATAAAATTAAAAATATTTGAAAGAACATAAGGCAACCACATAATGAGTTTTTTTTTTATGTGGAGAAAGGGAGAGTATGCTTCAGACATGAGTTTGTATAATTGTTTGCGTTGTATTGGGAAGCATTTGAGTAGTGATGTTTACAATATCAAACTATATTAGGATCAATTGATCTATGGTGCAAAGCATCTGAATTTTAAACAAAATACTAACAGCAAATCAGAGAAGCTTTGATATAACACGACAAGAAGTCCAGAATGCTTTAGCTAATACTTTTCCAGAAGTTTAAAGAGTACATGATGCCGTCCTTTACTCTTTTCCATATAGTGTTATAGACATGCCCTTAAGATTTACTCTCTTTAAAATTGAAAGCTTTAGAGAATCTCAGAATCATTTCAATCTAACAGAATTCTGTTTATTAGTTTTTCTGAGTTGATTACACTTGAGAGGAATCTTATATAAGTTTCCAGAATCTTGACTTGGTTACAAACCAGTCAGGTTACAAGGCTTTTAGCCCGAGCTATATTCAACATAAAATGGCCACTAGTATGCAGGTTACCGGTCAATACACTTGTAGAAAGTAAACTACTTATATTACCAAAATAGTTTAATTATCTAATTAGGACCCACAGACCAAAAGATGAACACTTAGATACACTACCATAGGCACCGATTGTACTGGTCTAGACACAAAGACCTTTTTTAAAAATAAAAAATAATAAAAATTCCTTTGTAATCCTACAAATGTCAGGTGGTCAGTGGGACCAAAATGGCACAATTAGGATACGTGAAAGACCCAAATTGTTTAGTTAGAACTTGTGTAGCTAAAATGGCACCTTTTCCAAAACAAAAAATAGGTCTAGTTCCATATGCTTGGTGCGAGAGTGTAACACAGAGTTGTGACTAAGAGCAACCGTACTCTGATTGTCACCAAAATAGTTTAATTAGGACCCACAGACCAAAAGAGGAATACTTAGATACAGTACCATAGACACTGGTTGTACTGATCTAGACACAAATACCTTTTATTAAAATAAAAAATAATAAAAATTCATTTGTAATCCTACAAATGTCAAGTGGTCGGTGGGACCAAAATGGCACAATTAGGATACATGAAAGACCCAAATTGCTTAGTTAGAACTTGTGCAGCTAAAATGGCACCACTGCAACATTTAGAGAAGCAAAATTGTAATCAATGATTGGGATTTAACATTGGTTGATTCAATCTTAATCACCTTTTAAAGAACAAAAATTGTAATCAATGATTAAAGAACCAAATTCGCCTTTATTAAATCAAAAGTTTAAACTTAATTTTGAATCTATGATATAGTTACATCTGAGTGTTTTTTGCGCACAAGAACTTATTCGAGAGGATAATTTATTCATCTGTCAAGTAAACTTCAGGGTACTTTTAAGATGAGTGATCAATTAAGTCCATTTATCGGTAAACCACTAAAATCGACAGTAGGATATAGTATAAAACCTCATCAATAATTGGGATTTAACATTAGTTGATTCAATTTTTATCACTCGTAATATTTTATATAGTTTTGTAAAAAAAACATTTTATATAATATCTCACAGTCAATTTTAATGGTTCACTAGTGAAACACTTAATTGATCTCTCATTCAACTATAAGTACATGTAATATCCACTGCATTACAAAAAATTATTGATGATTAATAATACGATATGATAAAAAAAAAGGTAAATTCTACCATACCCATTCAATGTTGGATGGGTATGATACCTTTTAGGCAAAATACTCAATGACACCTCTTTTTTCTATTTAAATAATTCAAAATAAAAATAAATATTGAACTAGTTTTGCCTAATTTTGCCTAGAAGGTATCAGGATTCGGATTCAGTGCATTCGGTTGTGGTGCATTCGGGTGCATTCGAGTGCATTTGAACCATTAAATGCACTAAATATTTTATATGTAGAAAATAATATAAAGAATGTGAGGAGAGAAATAGACACATATTTCCCGAATGCACCCGAATGCACTGAATCTGAATCCAAGGTATCATACCCACCCAACTCAGACGGGTATGAGAGTAATCACAAAAAAAACACGCATACAATAAACAAAAAGAATGTAGAAGTTTTTTAGTTGAAATAAAAAAGTTTGTGGTGGTGACCGTGATTCTGAAGCAGTGCCACGTGTCTGCACGTAGCGCACCATCGACATTCGGCAACCTTAAAATAAGAATTTTAGAATAAGATTCATCTAAAAAAATAATTTTAGAATAAAAATCAGACATACAGAAGCAGTGAACAAAAGAACCGAGAGGCTGCAATAAGTAAACGAAAGTACTTATTCCCACGCAAAACATAATTGTCATGAAATGACTAAAACACCCTCGTTGTTTCCCTCCAACACGGTGGTTCGTTTTTTAAGGTTGACGTGTACAGCTTCTGCATATTAGAAAGACTCGCTCCTAATTGAAGATTTTGGACCCAAACATTTCTCTTGTTACATTCCATTTGGAGATGAGAGAGAAATACAATCACAATCACTCTTTTTTTTCTTCTTCCACTTTCACGCTTCCCCATTCTCTTCCTTTCCTTTTTCCTCCCTTTCCTCTCAACACCTTCTTTCCGTTCATACTTTGATTCATTTCTGAGCCAGGTATGGTTAATATTAATAATAAAAAAAAGTACTATATTTCTTTTTCTTTTTAATAAAAATTCACATTTATATAAATCATGCATTGAGCTGCATTGTTGTTTTGATGAACATGGGGATGCATTGCAGGATTTGGTTAATTGAATTAATGTGGTGACTTCTGCTGGCTAATTATTTGGGATATTGTTCTGTGATTTTGAGATCACAGATATGACCAACACAAATGCTGAATTGTCTCAGGTCAAAAGCTCTTTTTATTTTATTTTATTTTATTTATTTTCAGCGTTTTTGAGGCACAAATTTCTTTAATAGGGACAAGAATCATGTAGGTAAATTACGTGTTATAATTTTGTAGGGAAATGGTGGTGCTGCTGTTCCCTCTCCTACTCCCCAATCTGGACCACCGGAACATCAACGTTCTCATGGTGGCAGCAATAATGCGGTAATTTAATTATCTTCCTTTGAAAACATTTGATTTAGTTTGATTTGGATCAATAGGTTATGAAAGCATGGATGTCATGATGGTAATCAAAATTTTCCCTTAATGGACTTTTGCATTACTGTACATTTTTTAATTGGCAATTGTTGCCAATTTTTTCTGTTACCACTTTTTAAGCATGTATCCTAATTAAAGCTACCAAGATAATGAATGGCATGCAAATTGGGATTTTGTTCTTCACTGTTGATTTTAAGCTAATTCAAACTGCATAGAGTTTCATGTCCCTCTATCTTTTACCTCATTTGAATTCCTGTATTTTCATATCTTGCAGATTTTCAAGAGTGGGCCACTTTTCATATCTTCCAAAGGTGTGGTTTACTTCACTAATTTACATATTTTCTTATAAGAATTATATATACACGTTATTTGTAATGCAATAAGTGCATATCTAGTGTTTTTTTTACCCGTGGTACAAATGATAATCGTAATCTAAATGCTTGGAGACTTGCAAAAATGAGTGTGATAGACTGACAACTTTCTTTTCTTGCATCTACGCAAACCGCTCCTCTATTATAAAAACCTATAACTTACTCCATAATCCATTCCTACCAAGAGGAGCGCTAGCAACAGACTCTCTGAAACTTTCTTTCCAATGGTCTCTCTATTATTGGTTGAAATTCACATGATCCCTCCATTTTGAAAATAGGCCACACAACATAGGAAGTGAGACCCACATAATTAGTATGGTCTACATGAGTTTCACCCAATAATAGAGAAAGTGTTGGAAGAGTGTCAGAGAGTGTGTTGCTAGTATTTCTCTTTCTGTCAATAGATTCATCATATCAGACTATCTACTCACAGATGTTTTGGGGTGAGTGTCAACTATAGTTTTGTTCAGCTTTGTATGTTTACAAAAGGGAAATTATGCATTCATTTGGTGTCCAACCATTTAAATTGAATGCATTCTGCAAATTTTGTTGACATTATTACGTAGGATCTATTTCTTGATGTGTAGGAATTGGATGGACATCCTGGAAGAAAAGGTGGTTTATTTTAACACAAACTTCTCTTGTTTTCTTCAGAAGTGATCCAGTAAGTATTTTTGTTTCGGCATCTAGTTTGTTCTTTTTATACAACTCTATTTACTTTGCTTGTATTGTGTAAGCAAAGCACTTAACCTAAGATTTTATACTTACACATACATTTGTAAATCTAACGTGTCTACGTTTTTCTTCTATTCGTGTGAATTTGTTATCATATATTTTTATCATCCTGTTTTATACTTTTCAGAATGCTGTCCTTCAGAAGGGAAATGAAGTGAATTTGACCCTTGGTGGGATTGACCTCAACAATTCAGGCAGGTTGGCTTGTTTTCCCCAACTACACATTATATGATTTTTTTCATCCTTATAATGTCAATAGTTGGATTGTGAAATTTCATTACCTTCTGTGACTTGTGGCATTATATTTTGTAGTGTTATTGTCAAAGCAGATAAGAAACTTTTGACCGTACAATTTCCTGATGGTCACGATGGACGAGCTTTCACACTTAAGGTACATTTTCTTTTTTACATACTAGAGATAAATATAAACACGGAGCAAAGAATATGGAATTTTAAATATGCTGCTAACATATCATTTTATGTGTTGATGCTGTAGGCTGAAACTACGGAGGATTTATATGAATGGAAGACTGCACTCGAGAAAGCTTTGGCACAAGCGCCAAATGCTGCCAATGCGGCTGAGCAAAATGGTATCTTTAGGAATGATCAGACTGATCCAATTGATATTTCTTTGGACCAGTGTATGCTCTTGTTATAATTGTGCTTTCCATATGTCAATTGACCTCACAGATCGCGGTTCGCACCTTGTGGTGCATACTGCATACACATACACATACACGATGGATGTTTTTCTATATATACAGTGATTTATGAAATAACTTAATGGCACTTGATGGTGGAGATGTTTTTTATTTTGTAGTATCTGATTGATTTATCTTCTGTGCATATGGTGGTTTCAGCAGTATGTTAGTATGTTACACCTTAAACCTGTTTTTTCCGCTCTTTTTTCCCTGATTTGGAGTTCTGACATTTGTGAAGTACCTTTGTTGTGAATTCTTGTGTGCTGATATTTGTGCTTAATGCTGTAAAAGTCTGTAACTTTTTTCTTTCCTTTGATACAAATTTTTTGCACTGCTTCTACAGTGAAGGATAGAGAACCAGCCAAATCTACTGTAATTGGCCGACCAATTTTACTTGCTTTGGAAGATGTTGATGGAACTCCATCATTTTTGGAGAAAGCCCTTACATTCATGGAAGAGCATGGTGGGTTTTCTTACACACAATGTATTGTGTATGTATACATTGGGAGCATGTTAGTGAAGAGCTACAAAGGAGTTAATTTTGACTATCCACGCCAATCGGTCGTATTTGAATGATCAAGATTAGCTCCTCTCTCATCTAATGCTCTCATTTGATACACTCTTTACATAGTATATCTGACAGCTTTTTAGTGCCTGTCTAATAAATATTATAAAACAGGAGCGAATGTAGAAGGGATCTTGCGACAAGCAGCTGATGTTGATGATGTCGAACGTCGAGTTCGCGAATATGAACAAGGTTTGTGATTCTGTTCCTGGCTACTCTTTAAATTGTACGTTGCTATGCCTATCTGAATACTTCTTAACTTTCTACCTCTGAGAAATATATGCACAGCACAGGAGCGTTCTTTTAAAAGACATTTCCTTAACATTTGGTTGCAGGAAAACTTGAGTTTTCTCCAGATGAGGATGCACATGTTATTGGTGATTGTATTAAGGTATCTTTTAGATAAACTGAAGCGCTGATTCCTTTGTGTACCTCAGACTTTACCATGACTCTTATTTCTATAACTTCGCAGCATGTTCTTCGGGGATTGCCATCTTCTCCGGTCCCTGCATCTTGCTGTAAGGCACTGTTAGAAGCTTGCCGTAAGTGTCATTTTAATTTTTCCATATTTATCTAATTTTATCCAAGCCACACAGTATTTATGTCTTCTCTTAAATTGATTTTCCATGATTGTTTTCAAATGAAAAGGTTTTCTATTGTCACTTTAGAATATGAGTGTGACTTTTTAGAGTATATAATTTAATGGAAAATTGGCACTAACTCCCCTTCATTGTTGAAAATTGGCACAACTAATAGGAACTGAACGTGGTAATAGGGTTGCTGCTATGCGTGCAGCAATAAATGACACTTTCCCTGAACCAAATCGCCGCTTATTGCAGAGGTATTTGATTACTCGCTCCCATTTCCTTCCTTTTAGTATTTATATTGTACATCACAAAAGCTACACTAAGCCAAATATATCTCTAGATTTGTGTATAAATGATACGCCCATATAAATGTACAGAATACTGTTGATGATGCAAACTGTGGCTTCTCGCAAAGCTGTGAATAGAATGAGTTCCTCAGCCGTGGCAGCTTGCATGGCGCCATTACTTCTCCGTCCCCTTCTAGCTGGAGAGTGTGAGATCGAAAATGATTTTGATGTCGGTGGTGATGGTTCTGTTCAACTTCTACAAGCAGCTGCAGCTGCTAACCATGCCCAAGCAATTTGTATAACTTTATTAGAAGAATATAACAGCATATTTGGGGTAATTAAATATTGACATTTTTTTTCTCCTTGTCTTTCATTCATAGGTGGTTTGATATTATTGTTTATATTATCATCTCTTCAGATTGCTAACTTGTTAGTGTTCTAGCAGGAAGGTTCGGTGTCCCCTGATATATACACTGACTCGGAAGAGAGTGGATCTGAGAGTGAGGAAGCCAGTGATGATGATGATGGATCCTATGATGATGATGATGATTATGACGATGACGAATCCATACATGAGTCTGATGAAGATGAACTCGTCAGCGGATCCTACAGTGGAACCGGATCCGAGGCTGGCGATTATGATGACAAGGTTCATTTCTGACTTATTTATTTCATGTCCATTAGGAGCAATTATGTTAAATAGGTTTTTCAATAAAGAATATTCAGTTCATTGGCCCAAATTTAATGGACAGGATCATGATCATTCTGGTTCAAGTTCAAGATCCTCAGGTGTTAGTGAAAAAAGTAGAGTCAATCAAATCCCATGGAAATCGCGTGAAGGCTCACCGACGACTCAACATGAAAATATCATAAGTGGTGAAAATCTCATTAGTCCAAAGAAGACTGCCGATAAGCCTGCCAATATAATTGAAGAAGTTTCCACTGATCAAGCTACAATACATTATTCAAATTCTCGCAGCCCTTCACATATGCAAAAATCTGCAACCATGTCCAATGGCCCAGCACCTCGGCGCAGAACCATGTTGGGCCGCACCTCTGTGAGTAAATCTTTTCAAAGTTAATGATGTGATGTTTTGACATTAGTCTTACTTTTCTTTTCTTTAGTTTCTTAGTTTTAGCTACTAAGTTGACAATGTACTAGCCAGTTTGGGATTTTATCTCTTTGGTATTCTGTTCAGGCAAGGAAGAACCTCTCCATGGAATCCATTGATTTTCCTATTGAAGAAGAGTATGTAATTGACATCTATATACTTTTTATTGCTTCAAGTTTCTTTGACCACTAATTTATGATTTTAACCATAGAGATGAAATTGAAAAGCTCGAAACTGCTAAGACAGAACTACAAAACCAAATTGCAGATGAGGTATCTGTTAGTTTCCTTTCTGAATAACCTTGTTTATGTGTAGAATCATTTCCTTTGAAGTCAATGACCAGTTTTACTTGCTGTTGTAGGCTAAGGCAAATGCAAAGCTGAATTCTCAGATAGATGAACGAACGAAAGCCTTGCAAGAGCGTCGTTTAGCACTTGAGCAAGATGTATGTTTGTTGTGAAAGAAGTTTCCCTCTTTCTTCATAAAATTAAATTAAGATTCCGTTTCTAAAATTTTATTTTCACAGGTGGCTAGACTACAAGAACAGTTGCACAAGGAGAAGAATTCTCGGGCAAATATTGAGGTAGGAGTAGGACTAGAGCTTATGAGAAGGGTAGTCAAATTCACTGAAAGGTGGTTAATAATGTTTCTTGATCATTCAACTAATTCACAAACTTCAAATCTTATACAGGCCAGGACAGAGCTTCAGGAATTAGCTCTGGTAGAAATGGATCTTTCGAACTTTGAGCGGATGGTTCAGGAGCTTGGGGTGAGGCTTAATGTAAAACTTGAGCGGAATATTTCTGACAGGAAATATAAGGCGGATACTGAAGTTGGAGTCACCTCACAATATGAAAGTGATACCGAGAGAAAGCCTGAGTCGGCGCCTTTGTTAAACAAACAGCCACCAACTGGTTCCAAGAAATATGGTTCAAAGGGTGGCGAGGTAGGTTTTATAATATCCACTAAGATTCTAGATTAAATCCAGTACCTTCTTCCAATTGTGTAATAGAACTGTTACCAAATTCCACTCATTTATTCTGGTCTGTCAAGGTGAAATTTGAATTTTTATGAAAGATAGCTAGCTACTTCATGATAGCCTTGTGACAAATTTCTATTGTGTTCCAATAGGTTAACTTCACAAGTCATAATACAAATTAATAGGACTAGTGGAGTAGATAGACTTATTTATTTAAATGCTTTCACAACAGGGAGCAAATTCTTCTGCACTCACAAAACTGACATCCAGACTGAACTTTTTGAAGGTGGGCCGAAGCCAGGGTGGAAATGAACTCCAAAACCTCGATAAAGGCCGAGAATCGAGCCACTCTTCGCGCAACCTGGATAAAGGAAAAGGATCTGAACGTCACCAAACGCCACTTACATCCCCCACCAGTAAGTCTCGAGGATCTGATACTAATCCTGTGGCAAGCTCAGAAAAGGGTAGAACCTTGGACAGTTCCCAGTCACTCCAGTTTTCGGAAAAAGGATCCAGGAAAGGGAAATCACATCAAAACCAAAATTCAGAGAAGCTAAGAAAATCAGACAGTCATCCAGGCTACCACTCTGACGGATACCAAATTCCGGCACACTTGGAAAGAGGAAGGTCAGAAGGCCATCATCAGTCTTATAATGTCGATAAAGGTCGATGATTACTAGGCAAAATCCAGATGACAGGGCCACTGAAATCAGACATTGTTTTTTTCTTGTCTTCAACAATGGTTTGTGTGGTTTGCAAAAATACAGTTAGAAGAATCCTTCTTTTCTAAGGTTGGCACAAGAGCCTGTGCACCAGAAAACCAGGTTGTGAAAAGCATAGTTTAACCATCATCCCCATAAGATAAGCTGAACTGTTTGTCACCTAACATGCTGATTTTTACTGACTCAGTAAACAGCATGATGATTTTTGCAGTTACATTATAGTATTTTGTAACTGCAATAGCGTTAAGTAGTTAATTTTTTTGACAGAAGTGCTGAGTAATTTTTTTGTACTTATTTATGTTGTTGAGCAAGTAATCTCCTTATGTCTTCATAATCATATCAATTTCAGGGAAACTCTTAATCTGGATGGAATTTAAAACTCCATGACTCACAACACACGAAATAAAGGGTGAAAATAAATTCCCACCCATTTTAGTGATGACAAGTAGAGAATTATAAAAGAGAAATTTATGGTTAGCACAACTTTTTGAATTCCAGATACTAAGATATTGGATAAACTCGTTAAGAAATGTCTTGGATAAAAGAAGTTGTTAACCATGTTGGCAAATATTTGAATGAAAACAATCAAAATATGAATCAGAAGAAGGTAATCTTCCAAAACCTTGTGAACAAACATCAAATTCTTGTAACCTAGTAAAAAATAATCCCTATATAAAATAAAATATTAGGAAGATTTTAATTAGTATAAGAATTGGTTCGTTATCATTAAGAAAATCAAAAATCCTTGAGCAGCTTCCTGATTTGTTCAAGCGTAACAAAGAGAACAACAGTAAAAGGACCCTGTCTCGAAATAGTAGGAATAAAGCCCTTATAAAGGGCCATGGGTCCTTCAGCACGAACAGTCTTAAGAGCACAATCCAAAGCCCCATTATACGGCGGCGTTTCACCAACCTCCACCTTCATATTCATAACCCTAGTTTTTATCACATCAATAGGATTCGAAGCAACCGCCGCCACAAAACCCGCCGCAAAACTCGCCGTCACATGAGTCCCAAATCCATCCTTCATCCATCCCTTCCCCACAATCGTTTCCTTAAATTGATCATACGAAGCCAATTGAGAAGCCGTCACAATCATCGCACGGTTCACCGTAAGCCCTGAACCACGCCACAGAGAACCAATCCCCTCTTGCCTCGACATTCGCCGAATCGCATCAAACACGCCGTTGTAATTCCTCCGCTGAGATACAGGAAGCCGTCCGTCGGCTTGCATACGAACCATTGCCACGTCAGCGGGGTTTCCAACGGCGGCACCAATTCCTCCGGCGACTAGACCTGCTACTATCTTTTTAGTTATAGGCATTGTACCGTGTTCAGGATCGGTCCAATTTTGTTTGAGTAGATCGTAGAGACCCATGCGGGTGGTGGAATAGAGTGTTTGACGGAGGATGGTGGCGGATACACCGGAGAATAAAGCGGCGATGCCTTCGGATTGAACGATACGGATGCCGACGGAGATTGGTCCTCTGACGGAGGGAGGTGGAGGTGGAGTTGGAGGATGGAGAAGTGAAGAGTGTGAGGGAAAAGCAAAAGCTGGACGGAGATTGTGGTTGTGAGAGAGTGAGAGATTCTCGCCTTGAAGTTGCATGCGAACTTTGATGAGATCGAGTGGGTGAGTTGTGCTTCCTGCAACAATGGAAGCAATGCCACCTTCTAAGAAACCCTTATAACCCATCTTGATTAATGAATGATGCAAAGTTGGTTAGTTAGTTAGATGATTTGAGAGTGAGAGTGTTTTGTTTTTGCGGAGGAGTGAAGAAGGGTTTAAAGGTGTAGCAATTTATAGGGTCTGGGTTTATCAGTGTCTCTCTGAACAAGAGTCAAATAGGAAAAGAAGAAAATGCGCCGCGCCGGCACATTCCAAAAAATTGGGGAAGGGAACTGATTGTTTATAGGTATGTTTTTGTTCCCTACAAAATTGGGTATTTCTAAATTTAGTCCTTACATTATCGAAATAGTCGTTGACTGGGCTGATGAAAATCATGACTGGCCATACCACGTGGACATTTTAATAGAGGTGGCTTCCACGTGGCATGCTGACTCATTTTTTGTTGTTCAAAAAAATTTGGTCTTCTTTTTTTTTTGACACACGGTATTCTTCTTCCTATCCTCCTTTCCTTCCACCTTGCTACTCCTCTCACCATTGATGCCCCACACAACAACCTTGCAAACGCCCTACACCACCATCACATTGACGCTGCCACGAGGGAGAGAGAAGCGAGAGGGGAAGGCAGAAATTCAGAAACACTATCTTCATCTTCAAAACACAACAAAAATACAGCAACAACCCAGAAAATCGATTTTGAATTAATTTCGATTTCGTTTATATTTTGGAAAACGAAAATCAATTATGTGTTGGGTTTGATTTTTTGGTTTCTGTAATGGGTTTGATTCTGTGAAACGAAAATCGATTTTGGGTTTGATTTCCAATCGATTTTGTGTTGGGTTTGATTTTTGGGAAAACGAAAATTGATTTTGTTTAATTTTGATTTCAATTTTAGAACAATAATAATGTTAGGAAATCATTTCTGGAAATGTGTTCTGCAACAATGAAGAAGATGGATATGGAACGAAGAAGAAGGTTAATTTCGTTTTTATTTTTTTTTTATCAAAATTATTAGAAATTATGTATCTATTTTTATATGTCGGATCTGGCCTGCAGTTGGTCTGCAATCGGCTTTGCGCGGCATTTTTTTCTCTTTGTATTATTCTACTGAAATGGGCTATTTTCCTATGTTACACATCTATTATTTTTTTGTCGGATCTGGCCTGCAGTTGGTTTGCAACCGGCTTTGGGCGGCATTTTTTTCCCTTTGTATTATTCTACTGAAATGGGCTATTTTCCTATGTTACACATTTATGCTGAAACGGGTTAATGCCACTTGCTTCTTCTTTTTTATTATATATTAATGTAGCATGACTTTATTGACTTTTCTTCTTGAAAAAACCATCCCCACGTGATTCATCTCTTATATAAATTTTTTACTTGAAATTTTATTTACACCAAATTTTCATCTATATTTTTTCCCACTCCATTTTCTTTTCTGTAAAATCAGCACAGTCAAAAAGATAACGGTTATAAATACATCCCAAAAAATACAGATATACTAATTACCAACCAAGAAATAAAAGAAGGGAAAAAACAGATAAAATGAGAGAGGGTAATAGAACCCAACAGAAAGGAGCAACAATGGAGAAGGAGGAGGGAAGCAAAACACAACAGAACTAAATATTTCAACAAAATTTTAACTTTTGAATTTCAAAAAAAAAATATTTCAACAAATATTTAAATTTATTACAAACAATCAAAATGATGATTCTAAAAAAGAAATGGGTTGGGAACAGAAGCTGAAGAACGAAAACAGGAAAACAGCAAATAACAATTAAATGGAAAAAAATAGTTAGATCTTAAAAACAAAACAAAAAAAATAGATTAAAAACCAACCCTTCAATGAACACACATAAACATGAAGGAAGAGAGGCAACAATGAACATAACTAAATAAAAATTATACATAAATCAGTCATAAAAATATTTCAGTCATAACATCTAAAAAAACTATATTACACAGTACACAAAAAACCTCAATAAATTGAATACAGCTACAGAGTCCCATTGCATGTATAGATCTGAGGCGTATCTGTGAAGATCAAGACGAGCACGTAGTGGCGGCGAGACGGCAACAGACAAAAGATGCAAACGGTGAGGACGGACTAGAGAAGATGAGGCGCTCTGTTTCCGGTGAACAGAACTAAGTGGATAAGAAGATCATCCATGCTGAGCGTGAACAGCTACAGAGCTCCATCGCATGTATAGATCTGAGTCGTATCTGTGTAGATCGAGAGGAGCGCATAGTGACGGCGAGTCGGCGACAGGCAAAAGATGCAAACGGTGAGGACGAACCAGAGAAGATGAAGCGCTCAATTAGGGTGTTGAAGCGAGACACATAAGGGTGGGAGATGAAGTCAACGATTGGGATTAAGGCGAGAATGGGGATTTGAGGAACAAGAGAAGAAGGTGGTGGGTGAGCAGGGATGAGCAAAGAGATGTAACAAGAAAGAAAGACCCTTCGGTGAGAGGAGTGAGATTGAGATTGAGAATGAGAAAGTAGAAAGTGAAGGTAGTAAGAGGGTGGGTGGTTGAGTGTTGTAGATATTCAAGTATAGGAAAAGGGGATGAGTGGTTGAGTAAATTTTGGAGATGTTGATATTTGTGAGAATAAGGGGTAGAGTCACCGTTTGGGGAAAAGAGATTTTATGGTTGGAAGAATGAATGGGTTTGGGAAAAATAAATAATGAAAATGGGTGGGAAAGGAGCATCTTACTTTTTTTAGATAAGTAAATTTCATTGAAGGGAGCACAAGGGGTGCCCAACCCTTACAATGCAAAAGAAGGAAATGGGGAGGGCCTCCTCAAAACCTTCCTGAGCCAAAACCCTTTGGGAAAAAAACTCAGGCAGGAAAAGAGTACATTGTGCAAAAAGCACCCACTGTTTCTCTCCCTACTAAAGTTACAAACTATTAACAGATGAAGAATTCATAATAGAAGGGTGTTCCAACGAATTCAATACCCCAGTTGGGCAATTATACCAGTCCTCCCATCCAGCTTCACAGCCTCTCCCTTGCCTAGCTTTGAACCAGCCCCATGAAGTGTCTTTAATAGCCGCAACAACAGAAGAAATTGAAGCCACCTCCCCTTTGAAAATTCTTTTATTCCGGGCCATCCACAAATTCCAAATAACCGCCAGCCATATAATTTGTTTTATTCGCCGCAACTTCCTACCTTTTAGTAAATTTCCGAACTCCATAAAATGAGTAACCAAATCATCTTCCTGCAATTGGGCAGCTCCCAACCAACGAAACACCATCCTCCAAACCGACTTTGCTACAATACAAACAAGAAACAGGTGCACGGGAGTCTCGACTTCTTGCAAGCAGAAAGCGCAGCGCCTATCCTCTTCGTTTTGCAACACCCCTTTCCAAAACAAGGCATCTCGCGTTGCTATACGATCAAGCATCACCCGCCAAGCAAAGATCTGCACATTCGAAGGGACATTTTGCCTCCATAGTCTCGACCATACAACAGAATTATTATTGTAATTTGGCACTGTTACACCTGCAAAAAAATCAGCCAGCCACAAATAACAACTTTTTACCGAAAAACTGCGAGCAATATCTGATTTCCATCGCCAATGATCGGGCGACTGAGAGTCTAGTGAAACTGTTAGTAACATGTCCTTTAAATATAGCACATTAAGCGACTTCGTTGATGGCACTTCCAACGTCCAATCCTACTCCCATCGCCAACCACCTCCATCCCAACGACCCATATCCTCAACTAGCGCATCTTTTACCCTACAAGCATTATACACTGAAGGAAACAATTCAGAAAAATTCTCAATACCCAACCATCTATCCTTCCAGAATCTCGTTAGATTGCCTCTTCCCAATTTTAGGTGTACGAGATCATTGAACCAACCATTATGCAATTTTGCGTCTTCCCCTAACTGGCATAAGTCCCTCCACCACAATGATGTCTTCCCCCAATCTCTTCTATACTCATTTGGAGTAGGCCATCTCCCTTTTAGACCATATTTTACCGTTAGAATCTCCTTCCATAAGGGAGTTCCTTCCTCCGTCAGAATCCTCCACCTCCACTTTGTTAACAATCCTATATTAAATGCTTCCAGATTTTTTACACCAAGCCCTCCCTCTCTTTTTGCCATACATATTTTTCCCCAGTTAATCCACGCCATCTTCCTTGTGTCGCCGTCGCTACCCACAAAAAGTTTCTTTGGAGTTTAATGATTTCCCCAACCACTTTCTTTGGTGCCTTATAGAATGAAAATAAATAAAGGGGTAGAGAAGACAATACCGAGTTTATGAGCGTGACACGTCCCCCAATTGAAAGTTGTCTGCTCCTCCAACACGTAAGTCTTGCTTTTACATTATCTACGATCGGTTGCCAGGTACTCAACAATCTCGGATTCACACCCACCGGAACACCAAGGAATTTAAATGACATAGAGCCCAATCTACAAGATAAGAACTGTGAAATTCCCTCCATAATACGGTCTTCCAAATTAATCCCGAGAACATTACTTTTTGCAAAGTTGACTTTCAGCCCCGAGACCATTTCAAAGCTTCTAAGGATTGCTTTCAAACACCACACACTACTTTCCCCACCGTCACAGAAGAAGATTGTATCATCCGCAAATTGAAGTAATTCAACCGAAAGAGACGCACTTACTTGAAGTTATTTGTTTCCACTCCTTTTCGCACCAACCCCGCTAGTCCTTCCGCCGCAATCAAGAATAAAAATGGGGCTAATGGATCCCTTTGCTTTAAGCCTTTTGGGCCACAAATTCTAAGGAGCACCTTACTTAATTTGTGATTTTTTTGTCAATAAAAGAAAAGTTAGTGTACGTATGACTTTGAGATGTATTTAATAGTTACGGTTGAATTTTTTTTAACACACTTGAATTAGTAGTGTAGAATTGAGAATCTTCTAGACCAACCTAAAAAATATAAGTAGTATATTAAAACAGTTTAGTTCAAAATAAACTGGAATAACGTTGTAAAATTATAGTCTTTAACATTATAGTTATAGTTGAATTTTTTTTTAACATACTTGAATTAGTAGTGTAGAATTGAGAACCTTCTAGACCAACTAAAAAAAAAAAGTAGTATATTAAAACAGTTTAGTTTAAAATAAACTGGAATAACATGGTATATATAAATTAGTGACCTTCTCTTTGTCAAAAAAAAAAAATAAATTAGTGACCTTCTTATTGGATGAATTCAATCGATTTTTTTCATTAATATTTTAAGTTGTATATTTTAAGTTATTTTAAAGTCTAGGAGAAATTTTAGGCAATTAAATATATGAAGTTCGTTTCAAATATATGAAGTTTGTTTCTCAATAATCGAGTTCGTGACAAAATACATAAAGTGCAATGGTAAATAGCGTGTTTTGACATACTTTAGAGTTCGGAAAAAATTTTACAATTTTAAATTCATGAAGTTGTTCGTCGATAATTGGTTAAATCAAAATAATAATTAATTTGGTGACAGATTACGTAAAATACTATGCTAATAAGTGTATTTTCCTGTACTTTAGAGTCTGGAATTTTTTTAAAAAGTTCAAATATGTTAAGTTCATTCTCAATAACTGGTTTGGTAAAAGAAAAAAGTTAATTTCATGATAAAATACTTAAAGTACGATGTTTAACGGTGTATTTGGGTACGTTAGAGTCTCAAAAAATTTAAGATATACTTTGCCTGTTTTAGTTTTGTAGTTAAGATATTTGGGGTGAAAGAACAAACCAAATGTTTCACCGGTGAAACATTACTTCTAGCCGTACGATTTAATCTAAAATAATTCTAATGGTTAGGATTTTTTTTGAGATTTTCAATCTTTACCTACTAATCTAGGTTAACTATAAATTGGTATTTTGGCCCAAATTCTCTCGGTGCTTTTATTGTAATATGAAAACATTGTTTTCTTCTAAGAAATTGCAATCGAAGTCTTCATTGTTCATCATCTTTTTTTTTTCTCTCTTTGGAAATCTGAGAATGAGCAACGCCACTTCTCAAGCGAATCTTAGCCACTAGCTCATAGTCACCTACGCCTACGAACACAACCACTTCCACCCCCTCCCCAAATCACATTCCTCCTCGATCGACGCCGCCTCCTTCGCCGTTGAAGGCTCATCTTCCGGCGACTGCGCCGCTGCCTCACCCGTCGCTACGATCCCACCCGAGGATCTGACCGTTTTCGCTACGCATCCGGATTTCGAACTGACCGGCGACTCTGCGGTTCTGCTCAATCACCACCACCACCACGCCGTGTTTGGATGGTTTGATGACATGGCATCCACTGGAGTCCTGGAAAGCCCGATCTGCGGAGGAGTGGATGATGTGACGATGACGATGAGGGAAGAGGACGATTTGCTGTTTGCCGATCTCGGCGAATTCCTGGAATGTTCGGCGGTTCTCCGGCGGAGGAATATTTCAAGCTCCAACGCGATTCAGTGTTCCTCGTTCTCTATGCTCTCTTCAGTGGAGGAGAGTGTTGTTGCTGCTGCTGCTGTAGATGCAGGTGCAGGAGAAGAAGCTGTGTCGACGGGGCTTCCTGCTCCACCTGGTTAGAAGAAGAAGGTTTGAATTCTAATTCATTCTTTTTCGCACTTCTTTGACTATTCAATTTCTGGGCAAATTGAAAATTTTTTAGGGCAAATTGCTTTTCGTGTTATCTTAATTGCTTGATTCTTTTGAAATTTGTAGCTGGATTTCGTTTAATTTTGCAATTTCCGTTTCGTAAGATGTTTTGCTGATGGTTAGGGATTTGAATTTTTGTTTTTTCGCATTTGCTTGTTTTCTTGATTTCTGACCGGCTGAATGTGTATGTTTCGAAATTCGCATTCAAGATTTGGGGTTTTTGTCCTCTGAATTTGGAAAAGTACCTAGTTGCTAGTTCTATGTATCGTAAGAACTGGGATCCATGTCTTAAATCTGATGTGGTTATATATAATGCTGTAAGAAAGCAACTATATATGTTTCATGCAACTTTCTAATGAATGTCATTTTGTAGATTGATTAAACTGTCATATTTCTTCAATTGCTATTAGGTACTTAATGCTTGTGTTGCATCAAAGCAGTGGAAAGGCGTGTCATGGGTTTTTGAGCAACTAAGGAAAAGTGGTTTGAAACCTAATGGAGCAACTTATGGACTTGCAATGGAGGTAATTACAAGATTGCGGCATCGGACACCAAGTAATTTATCAAACGTGTATACTGTAATCTCGGAAAAAGGAGATACTAAATAACTAGATCCTTTACTTTTCTTTACAAGCATAATCAAATTGAAAATGATATTCTGAGTTGGTAATTCTTGTTCTGTCATCTTTTACTTGTTATGTCACTAACAAATAAAAGGCGGTACAATATCTGTAGTTTTTGGGAAAACTGTTCTCAAAAGATCTATTTGACTGATTTATTAAGAAAATACTTTTTTGAAAATGTGCTCTTTGATATCTTCCATCTATGGTTGTATTATATACAGAATCAGGCGCCATGCTTGTATGGTGGCTCAGATTTTCACTATATTCGCAAATTAACAAGCTTCTTTTTAACTTATATTCCATATTCCATTTGAGAGTATTTATATCTGAATGGGGAAATTCTCAAGACGTTATTGTCTTTGAAGTATATGTGTATTCAAGTCTTACAGGTGATGCTTTTATAAGGTAATGCTGCAATCCGGCAACTATGACCTGTGCATGAGTTATTTGGAAAAATGAAGAGAAGTGGGGAACTTACAGAAGCCCTTACATATAAAGGTAGTTTTTTAAATCCTTCATGTCATTGGCAACTGATATTTGGCCGCTAATGGCCTGATGTATGCTTTAACTCTCTTCCTTAGTGTTGGTGAGAACTTTTTCAAAGGAAGGTAAAGTTGATGAAGCGGTTAAAGCCGTCAGGGACATGGAAAAGAGACGCGTTAAGGGAACAGCCAGTGTATATTATGAGCTAGCATGCCGCCTTTGCTACTGTGGGAGATGGCAAGATGCTATTCCGAAGGTAATTTGCTTACTTTTTACTTTTAACTCCCAATTTTGTCCTGAGAAATTTGATGGCGGACTAAGTAGTTTCGGAGAACTTAAAACCCAGCCATGTTCCGTAAGGAACCATAAATCTTGGCAACATTAGGCCGTAAATCCTGGCACTAAAAAATGGGGTAGTTCTAAGGTGAAAGAGCTAACCAAATCTTTCACCGGTGAACCATTAAGCATTACTGTTGGATATAATACTAAATATTATGAAAGGTTGTGATTGCGTATGGTAACCTGCTATTTCCAGTTGCCCTTTTATGTGAAATTGGTATATGTGCTGAACAGGGCTCAACATGAACCAAATTTACAAAATTATCAATGTGTTGCTTGTGCAAGTTGCCTTTATGTTTATGCAGGTTTTCTTTTAGTCTTTCTGAAGGTGAACAAGATTGTAATCAAGAGTCTTGTCCTATGCAGTTTTCCTACAAAGAGAATGATTGTGTATTGGCTATAAAGTAGATGTTTATAGCTTTGATGTAATGTTGGAGAGCAAGTGTGCTGTTGGAGTCCATTCCGAAATGAGCCCAACAATGAGGATGGTCTTCCAAATTCAAGATAGTGATTTGGCACATTCAATCTGGTTGATGCTTTGTAGGCTGTTAGATTAGATAGACTTGACAGGAAACAAATGTCTATTGTTTGATTTCTGGGTTTTAGTGTTTACAGCAGTTATTAATAAAGCAAGCTATATAGAAGTTGCTCAAGGGATGCTTATATTAGTTGGATGTCAAATCTACAAGTATCTCTACTGCATCTGGTTTTATTTGAGAAGCTTCTTTTTATTCCCCCCTTCCTATACACAAGTGCTCAAAATTCTACTTATTTGAGGCAATAGCCTTAAAAGATAATATTTAAATAAATGAAATATTTGTTTTTATTTCAAACTCTCTGATACAATAAGTATGGAAGCAATTTAAATTGGGGCTATGGTCTTAATTATCTCCTGCTTCAACTTCATTCCAGTGTTGTTTTTGACAGAACGTCTATATGTGGTTCAAAAAATTTAAGAAGAGTCATTGTTCATTCTTTCTTTCTTGACATTTTTGCTTTTTATTGACTCAGTTGTGCATATGTTCTTTCTTGCCAAGCATTACTCTAGGTTGTTTAGAATTTGAAATTCGTTATATCTTTCCCTCACTTCTGAAGTTGACCATTTCAGAATCATTTAGAGGTTTGAAATTTAGAGGTTTGCTATTGTTTGTTGTCTGTCAGGGAAAAATTTGTTATATCTTTCCCTCACTTCTGAAGTTGACAATTTCATTGCGATTTCTCTCTCTTGTCTATTGACTCATTTCAAAAGAACAAAATGAATACAATTATAAAAATAAAGATTTATTCCAATTAAGAATAAAGTACTTAATTTACCAAAAAAAAAAAGAATAAAGTACTTAAAAGGCGTACGTTAAAATTGCCAAACTTGTAGAGTTATCATTTATCAAATACATCCCCAAATACATTGGCTGTAATTCTCTAATTAAAGACAAAATCCTTGCACATGACTTTAGACATCAAAGTGAGATAAAGGAATGAACCAATCAATGTCAAGGATTATGATCTTTTTGATCATTCATTTGAGAGACCATGATGTTGACTAGTCTATATGCCTGCGCCACATACTGGTCTATTGCATATACTAAATTCAAGTAACAAACTAGATGATTGTTCCTGGAGAAATTAAGCCAATTTGACTAAGCACAAGCCTTAAGCAAATGGGAATTCCTCTTTTCTTAAATATCACAACACAAATTATAAAGCTATAACCATACATCCAAATGCTTGGTATCAAAAAATAGTACTTTAAGCTATGTTCATCAATGTAGAATTGTAACAAAAAAAATCAGCAGGGTAGAACAAAACTTCAGTCATAATAAAAACTGCTCAAAAATAATAGTCAAAAAACAAAAAAACACTTGCGGTTTTCTATTGTTAAACCTCTGTCCTCCCTAAACCCTTGTCTGTGGCACACAAACGTTCGCTGCAATATTTCTTTTTTATTGCTTCGGAGGATATTGCTTTTGCGGACTACAAACCCATTCAGTCTAGCATATCGGCAGTAGAACTCATAGGCAATATCCAAGCTTGCAAACTCAAATTTCCTTGCTTCATGGGGGCTTAACCCCTTCAGGTCCAAGTTAAGAATATTCTCCATACTATCAATATTGATAATTGATTTAGTCTCTTCGTCAACGTCAACACCACCTTCTTCAATGTCAACACTACCTTCGTCAACGTCAACACTAATGGAATCATCATCCGTGATCTCACATGCCGCTTCATCTTCTAACCCAGCTGACAAGTCTTCAAGTCCCTACCACAACAAACAACATAATTCCAACAACAGTACCAATCAAACACAATAACATTAGAATTAAATACAAATTCTCTTTCTACCTTCTCAAATGCAACTGATTCATCCATCTGCATGTGTGCTTCAACCCCAGAAGACTGAGTATGGATTCCCTGAATTCCTGCACATTTAAACCATTTAGTAAAAGATAATCAACTATGCACATGCAACAAGTAAACAGTGGGGTAATACTCCTATATAAATTATATGTGTCTTCTAATCAGTAATTAGTTTAAGCTGTGAAAGTTACATCAACATGTACCGAACTTCATGAGTCATAATACCATATTCAAATAACACACAAACACAAACTTAGTTGAGAAGCAACCAGATATAAAGGGTTTGAATTTTCCAGTAAGAATAACAATTAACAAAAAAGTAAAAAGCAATGTTCGTACTAAATAGATGATTTTAAGAACCACGGGCTGATGGAGACAGATTAAGGGGATTCACATGATTTTTCCCGAGAAAAACAAAGTTATATTATAGAACAAACATCTAAACATCTACTGTATTTGGGTAAACATTTTAAACATTGTTGGTGTATTTGAAGCCCAAGCACTTTTATTCCCAAATCTTCAATCATACAACATAAAGGTGATAAAAGAAGGCAACAGAGGAGTAAGTTAAATCCCGCTATATAAAAGGGACAGAGAATTAGAGGGATCATGCAATTACCTTCATTAATTAGATCATCTTCAACTAAAACCTTGGATGTAATTTCATCAAACATCAACCAATTAGAAATCATGGTATGTGTAATTTTCAAAATGATTAAGATAAAAATCAGACGTGTCAAATTTCTGAATGGTTCACATTGCAATCAAAATTTGAGATATTTCTTAACTTTACCTTCTAAGTGAGTGCCTATTCTTGTATTGTTAAACAATAGGATCAGGGCCGTCTCAAGCAATTTGAGGGCCCTGTGCAAAAATCATAAAAATTGGTCCCCTAATTAAACAAATTCAACTAAATCAAAATGGAAATCACTCAAATCAGAATTCAAAAAACAAATAGGAAATGCATAAACGAGCAAAAATTTTCACATAATTTCCAAATCCGTTTGCTTAATCATATCCTTCATAGTATTTTACACAATTTTCCAAATCAGTTCACAGTTTGCTTTGTATCTAGTTGATCAAAATATAAATATTACATGGTCCCAAAACCACATCCAATAATAGAACCGTAACAACAGTTTTGACAGCACATAGAAAACACAGTTTTGTCATGGGAAACAAACAATAATATTCTTCAATCCTTTTAGCTATCTATTGGCGTTTAAACAGCAAAAGTAAGGCATCTAATTGAATCAAGCTAAGTGCAATTTAAGACAGACATAAACCAATTTAGTTTTACTCCAATTCATAAATAGCTTAAATCTATGTTGAAAGGTAAATTGTGCATCCACATGGACATATTGACATTAACCATTAGACATTAGGCTACTTATAACAAAATTCTGCTCCCAAATACCAAACAAAGCAATCACTAGTTTTTTTGGGAGGACTTGCTCACAGAATCATAGACAAAACACAGAATTTGGGCACAAGACAAGCTGGAATGACAATATATAATGAATACAAGTAAAAACTAAAAATTGGTTGAACTTCCTCAGCCCTCACATGTTCCAATTCGTAATTCCAAATTCCTAAAACTGATTGAACTTCATTAACAAGACAGAATTTTTACTCCTAATTTCCCAATTCCTAAATCCCAAATCACACAAACCCTAAAAATAGAAATCAAGAAAATCAAAGAGGCAATGAAAAGAAAATGAACAAGTAAAACGGATTGAAGAAGATGGAAAACAAAAATGAAGAAGAAGAAGAAGAAGAAGAAGCAGAAGGAGAAGGAAAACGAAATGTGGAAATCTAACCTTGAAAGCAGCGAATGACTGACTGTGACAGAGGACGACGACGGATCAAGTGGAGACGGCGGCAGAGTACGACGGAGGGTGGTGGTGGTGATTGACTGGCGCTGGCGCTGTGGTGTTTTGTTTTTGTGTATATTTTCTTTTCACGTGTTACGGTTACTGAGTGAATAATGAAGGGTAGATGAATGCAAGTTAGGATAGATTGAGACCTAAAAGTAATTTTTAACATTTTTAATTTGTAACTATCAGATTTTAAAATTACACAATGTACTCCATGTTTACCTACAATAATAAGTCATATTGATAGTTCACCGATGAAACATTTGGTTTGCTCTTTCACCCTAGAGCTACCCTTTTTGATTGAACAAAATATTAGAATAAAATTCACTTGGCTATTAAAACAATAATCAAACTTGGTTTAACAAATTATTTTTATGTCGTCCATGTCATTTTTTTTTCGTGACATTGATCTCCTAATTGTACCAAAATAGAATGAGATATATATTTGCTTGGTTCTTTTATTATTGTATTAACTAGCCACTGTGCCCGTGGTATCCACGGGTTTTACAAAATTTTTATTTACAATTACAAAAATTAATACAGATGTTATTATGGTAAATGCAATGAGAGATATTTATTATGAAGTCAATAAAGGAGCATGTTGGCTAATAGTAAGTTAAATATTTTTTATCTCTATAATGTTAGTTAAACAGTAGCATACAGATATAGTTGAAAGTTATATGTTTGTGGTATAGATTTGAATAGAATGTTAGTCGGTGGTGTCCACTAAAAGAAAAATATCAATCGGTGGATATTAACTATTTAGCATTATCATGTTTGATCCAACGTATGGGCTAATCAAATTAAAATTAAACAGACTGAACAAAGAAGTGAAAAAGTAAAGAACAAAAAAACGTACGTTCACAACAATGAAGCTATATAATTTAAAAATTGATGACAATAAAATGTTACATTTGTGGATTGCATAGCCGTTAAAAACCTTCGGGCAGGTCAAGTGGCCATGTTACTAATAATTTGCTTGCTGAATAAAAATTACAAGGTAAATTTATTTACTGTTAAATCAATTCAAAACGTACAAAAGCAGACAACTCTTGGTAACACAATGTAAACCAAGTGAAAATGTACAAAAGTAGCCAACTCTTATAGTAAATCAAAGACTAATTTCTATAGCCCAAACCAGGGCCAAAAATGGTGCAGTGAGTAATATCATTATCACTAGAAAGAACACTTCATCAAATTTTAAAAAGCCAATAATGATATTAAGAATTGCGAGAGTGGTTACGATGATGAGAAAGCAGTGTTTCATATTGTTAGAGTGGTTAATAAATTTTTGATTTGGAAGATGTTGAAAATTGGGAGTGTAATGAGGTTTTATAGAGAATTTTTTTGGGAAAGTTACTGTTTTTGACCGTTTATGATTTTAGAAAGTGAGAATGAACCAAATAGTACCGGATAGGCTAATTTATTTTGAAAAATGATAATAAATATGTTGGTATATTAAATTTAAAGATTATTCCAATCAATATGTTAATCATATCACTGAAAAATAAAAAACATATATAATCTTATTGCTATAATGGTTTTATTTTGAGGTAGTATTGAGAAGAAAATTGTGTTGAAGGTACCCGTGGTACCCATTGGGTATATAATTTTTTTTTGAAATGATTTCAGTACAAAATAGGCTACAATTAACATCTATTTCTATTTGTTGAAGTTGATGCATCCTAAATTTTTTTCTTAAACGAAATTAACGAACTAATCCAAAAGTTTTTGTTATGAAGTCAATGTTAGATAGACTTGGAGAAATAATAATTGAAAAGAGGAGGGTACAACAAAAATCAACTAAAGTGTTTTTTTTAGATAAGCAATACTTCATTGAAAAAAGCACTAGGGGTGCTCAAACCCAAACAACAAAAGTTACATATTGTTTAGGCAATGAAGTGGATCAAGCCACCAAGCAGAAATATCAAAATTCAAATTACAATGAGATATATAGACCAACTAAAGTGTTGATCGTACAACAATTTAAAGCATTCTTAAATACGAAGAGAAGAATAATCAAGAAATCATATTTTTATAATTTTAATATTTTATAAAAATACTTTGACTTGTATTTATATTTTAGAAAGGCAAGAATTTGAAAATATTATAGTACATAATTTTATTAGAATAAATTTTCTTTTTTGCATTTTTACATGTACACCCTTGATATTCCTTCCTACACCCCCTCCTGTAGTTGGTTTTTATTGCAATTGGGCAAGCAAATAGGCTGAGCCCACTGTTTTCATTAACCCGTGAAGCATATGCCTATTCACTCATTCAAACCCTAATTTGAGAGTCTATTCTCTCCCCCTTCCTTGAAGTCAGCCACCATTCCACCCTTGAAACCCCACCCCACATCGGCGACCACCACCAAGAATCGCGGAATCCGCTCCTCTCCCTTCTCCATGCACACACCACCTCCCTCTCCTCCCCTCTCCGTTCGTATCCCTCTCTATTACAGCGTGGTGGCTTGCAATCCGGTTCGATCCGACGCCCTCCGGTCCTGACCATCACGCAACATGGATGAGCCTCCTCAAATCGCAAGATCGTGCAATCCCATAAGGTAACTCGTGATCTTGCTGACATTGCTCTTATCTCTGAGCCATATCCACCTCTCATCCGTCGCCCATTTTCATATCTTCTCCTACCTTACCCATTCTTGCGTGTCCTTGTAGATGGTGTTACCTTTTGCAAGCAAAATATAAGTTATGGAGGACTTGGGATTGGCCTTGAAGGTAGTCATTTAAACATCTGATCCTTGTTATTTTCACTGATTCAAGTTTTATATTTGTTGAAATGTAATATTTTCTAGACTACCTATTGAGATAAACTGTTTGACATGCATTTAATTTTATATTTTTATGGTTTGACTGAAAAATCAGTGATGATAATAAAGATCAGAGCTTTTCTCAATGGTGTTGTGTTTGCTTGCAGTTACACTCTCAAGAGAAAAGATGGAATCATGTTTTTAATTAGTTCTATGTTGGTTTTTATTGCTCTATAGTATATTCATCTATCTTTCTACCACTGTTTCCTTTTTTTGTTATTTTTTCCTATTCTAATGTTTTAGGATATGATGTTGGGTGGTTGTAGCTTTTTAGTATTTGATTTTTCTATTATATGGTAATGATGTTGCTGCATTGTATTTAAATTAGACTACATTATAATACATTATAATTGCGTAACTCCTGGAACATACTTTCATTGGTCTTGTATGGATCTCTTGACCAAATTATGATTTTGGGTATTGCCGAGACCATTATTTTGTTGTGTGTTGGGGTGAAGGTCAAAGCATTTTTTGGAAAGGATTTCATTTTGGAAAGAACTATTTTAGTTTAAGAATTAGGAGTTTACAATGCTAGACTTTAAAATAGGAATGGAAATTAAAAATAAGGATCTAAAGTTTGAGCTAAATTCTTTCTTTTGTTTGAGTTTTAGTCATACTATTACTTACTACTTTCGTAGATTTATTATTACTATGCCCAGAAATGCAAGTACTATAAAAGTATTGTTTCAATTGCTTGATTTATTTTCTTTGTTTTTGAAACTATAGGTTAGAATTGTCCTCCAAAATAAAACTAATAAGGCTTATAAGTTATGAGTGTTATTTCTCAATAGTAGACTTATAACACTGTTTTATGTTTTTGTAAAAAAAAAACACTGTTTTATGTTATTAATATTGAAGCCATTTTAACAAAAGAGTATTATTTTTCATTTTGGACTTTTTCACATGTCTTGATAGTTCGATTGGAGACTGATTTGTCACAAATTACTACCATGTTTTTGTCATTGTTTTGTATTTAGCGTTAGTGGGGACTGTTTTTTTCACAAATTAACAAAAATGCTATACATGTTGCATCTATTTATTTATGCCTTTAAAGCTATACCATGTTTTTGCTTTCTATCTAATATCCATTTATCTCTTTAAAGAAACTATTATATATTTTGTATTGTATCATAGTCATCAAAATGGTCGGTGTTAGTGACTTATATACTTTTTCAGTGTGCTAATATGGTCGCTTTTTGTATATCCTTGGTTGCTACAGGTACAAAGTGGAGTTGAAAATCTACTATAAAAAATGAGAGTGCAAACTTCCTATTTTAGGTTAATAACTACTTACTCACAAATGATGGTTAATATTTTCTTTGTTATAATAGACATGACATTCTCTATGAAGGATAGGATGTAGACCCTCGCTCTTACTTTGATATATTGTTTACCGTTTGATTTATTCATTTATCTGAAATTTTTTATTTTTATTTATTCGTAATTTTTATTCTGTCAATTTTAGAAAACTTGCTTACTTTGAAGTTGAAACTATTAATTACTCTAAATCACAGTAAAATTGTGAATGCTGCTATTCTTTTTATCATTTTTTTTGTTGGTTGGTGTTGCAATTGTGAATGCTGTACACTATGAACACATGTCTTCTTCTCAATCTTTATTACTCTTAAAAGAAACAAAAAACTCTGCCTAAAGCTTTAGTCAGAAATCTAATTTGGAAAGATTTTAAAGCTTCTTGACCTCATTGCTATTTTAAGTGATTTTGTAAACAACCAGTACCCAATTGTTGAGATTTCAAACAAATCAATGCATAGTTTAGTTGTGTTTGCTGGAATAGTTATGAAGTTTATCAAACAATCATATGACCGCGATCTGATTTAAATTTTTCTGTAACAGATTGAAAGTTGGAGCATAAATTGAAGAAGCAATAAAAGTATCAAAGATAGTAGAGAAGAGGGAGATGAACGGCTGTACCTGATGATTCCCATAAGAAGGTGAACACAATAATTATTTTGTTCTTTCTTTGTTGGCTTTGTTGTATATATTTATGTTCTTATTTGGTTTTAATGCTTGTATCCAATTGCTTTCTTCTATTATTTTAAAAGTGTATCAAAAACCAAAACCTTGGAGTCACAAACTATGTCATGCTTCAAATAATTTGAAAAAAGATGTCAAGTAGTGAAGAAATTATTATAAAGTAATAATGGCAGCGTTACAAAGTTATATATTTACATATTCTGTTGCTCAAAATGATAATTTTGAAGAGGAAATAGATCTTATACATATAATAATTTAAAAGTGTGAATTCTAATGGATTTCAATTCTCTAAAGAATATTTGTTATTTTCTTGTAGATGATCCACATGTGGTAGATGGAAAGCTCTTCATGTTGAAAAGTTCTATTTGATGTCAATGTTGCTAGCGCAAAGATCATTTTGGGACATATTTGAAGTTCTTTGTGGAAGAAGTGTGCAAAGACGAGGAAGATCGGAGGTGCATAGGCGATGTGGTAGCCATGGAACTTAAATCAGCAATAACACCTATTTCAACTTCAAAAAAAAGTAGGTAACAATTTGTTAGATATCTTCATCCTCATGAGTATACATAAGAGTATCATGTACTCATTAATCATCTTTGATCAATATGAAATATGGTGTTTTTCTCTCCTTCAAGCTTCCAAACCTTAAAACTTTTTGGCAAATTAAAGTTAATTATTGAAGTTGGCAACCAAGATGGTTTTTTTCTATTGTGGTTATATTTCACCTAGACAATTAACAATTTGTTAGTTATCTTCATGAGTTTAAATAACAGCATCATGTAGGCATTACTTATCTTTGATCAATAAGAAATCTTAAGATCTCCTTTCCTTCAGGCTTCCAAACTTTGGTCCCTGCTTGTCCTGATTGCTACCGGAAAAAGAAAATTAAATTAATGGTTCCATTATTTGAACTTTTAACTCAAGCAATTTTCCAAAAAGTTACATACCAGACAGTTATAATGGAAATTATAACTATACCTTACTCTTCTTCTGTTAGTCAAGATCACCTTATTCAACAACAACTGTACTTGATTCTTCTTTTGATAGTCAATATCACCTTATTCAAGAGTTTCACAAAACTGCCTTTTTGCCAATTATAAAAAGACAAAAGCAAAGTATATGTTCATCATTCATGTCGAATGCTTTGACAAGTTAAGTTTAACATGGAACTTTGGAACATTTTTCTATTTTTTTTAGTGTGATTTCTAATTCACATTTTTTTCCTAGAAAGATAGAGCATAAATTGAAGAAGCAATTGAAGAAGCAAAGTAACAAACACAGAAAGCTTGAAAGTTGAATTAGTTGTTCTTTTTAAAAAATCTAAAAATTAATGAAATAATAGAGCTAATATGCATGTAAATAAATTGGAAAATATTACAAAAGGTTTATTCATGGAAAGTCCATGTTCTACTTTCTATTCTTCATTGATCTACATAATTTTAGAAACATGATGTTGTTGGAGTACTTTCATAATCGCTTGAAGACACCATGTACTAAAGAATTTATTACTCCTTGGTTATGTGCTAATTTTTATTGTGTGGTATTGACAAGTGTTTTCGTTTTGGTTGATCTGGAGAGGTATTGGTATGGCAGCCGCAAAAGAGGAAGAGATGAGGGACAAGTGGAGGTGATAAGATGGTGGAAAAGAGAGGTGATATGAGCTAGGAAGTGTAGAGGAGAGGGGACTGACCGAAAGAGATGGAGACGGAGGCCTTGGTGGTGTTATGGTGCAGTGGTGGTGGAGAGCTTCCACTGCAACGTTGTTACTCTGAATCAATTTTATCATTGATTTCACTTCTTTAATTTGTGCCATGTTTTGATCTGCTTTTGTTTTCTAGTTTATCAAGTTATATTTATAGATGAACTTGTAATAAGCTTAGTAAGACAGTTAAATAGGTGGCAGAATATAAATTAGCCACCACACCAATACTATTAAAGCATATGTGGCAACCTTACTAAGACACAATTCACAATAAAATGACAACACATAGGTAGTTTCATAGCAAATAGGAAAAGCTGATGAAAGGAAAAGAAGAAACAAAACAACAACAAATTGTAAGCAAGGAAAAATAGAACCAACAGGGGCAACTACAAAAATGCAAGTTGTAGAATATGTGGCAAAACCAGCAATTGACAACAAATAAATTAAGAGTTAATGTTTATAAAAAAAAATAGGGTGTGAGTGTGTGAAAAAAGGCAACTATGATAGAGATGGTAGTATAGATTGAATTGGCGCCAAATCACACACGTGAGAACTGCTGAAAAATTATATATAGTAGATAGGTTATACATTGAATTTTTTTATTAACATACCTTTTCATTTGGGTCGGTTGCCTTTGAAAGCTTTAGTTTATTATTTCCTTGCTTATAAAAGCTACTTTTATTGAACACACGTGTCTCTCAATATGGTACGCGTGTCATTTGACCAAGTTCCCATTCTTTATGACCTTATTTTGGTCATTTGGCACCAACGTATTTTCTTGCTTATAAAATATCGTATTCAAATACACCAATTTAAGTGAGTACTTGCCCCGATCGATCCCCATGTTTTTTATGACCTTATTTTGGTCATTTGGCACCAACATATTTTAGAAAAATGTTTAAATTGGTGTTTTTTAGTTTTGCATTTGAGGTACTTAATTGAACATACAATTTGAATAAATTTAATTAGTTACTATACTAATGAAAAATAAAAAGTGACATAATATTGTTCACTCAAATAAATTGGTGTTTTTTAGTTTTGCATTTGAGGTACTTAATTTAACATACAATTTGAATAAATTTAATTAGTTACTATACTAATGAAAAATAAAAAGTGACATAATATTGTTCACTCAAATAAGTTAAAGTATAGCTTACTTGAGTTCTGCAATGTAATACAATTGAAGATAAGAGAATCTCCTTTGTCCTGTAATATATAATAACCTACTTCTTTTTTTCTTGTACTCACTACCTCCGTGCTTGACTTCTTCGCTACAGTGATTTCTTTCTGTTGCTGCAACATTCACTCTCGCGAGAACTCCAATCACATTTACAATAGAAGTCTCCATTAATAACAAATACATTTCACAAAGCCTCCTGTAATAACACCATCCCAATCCCCTTATTATTTGTTTTTCTTTTCTTTTTTGTCTATTAACTTTGCTCTCATTTACTTATTCTAATTCTTTAACTTTTCATAATACTCCTCCCTCATGCTAACATAACTTTCCATACATACACCTCACTTTAACATTGCTCTCATTTGTTCCAACTATTTAACTCTTTGCCATTCGCGGTTTATTTATCTATTTTTTGATGAGTTATTTGTTTTTTATTCTGTCATATTTATTGTTATCTTATTCCTATTTGTTTTAAATATTCATCTTGCTGCACTTATTCTAATTATTTAACTCTTTACTAACTTAATCTTTTAACTATGCTCTCATTTACTTATTCTAACTCTTTAACTTTTCATACATACCCCTCAATCTAACATAACTCTTCATACATACACCTCACTCTAACCTTACTCTTATTTGTTGTAACTATTTAACTCTTTGCTATTCGCCGTTTATTTATTTATTCATGAGTTGTTTGCTTTTTATTTTGTCTTATTTATTTATTTATTTATTTATTTATTTATTTATTTACTGATGAGTTATTTGCTTTTTATTTTTGTCCTGTTTATTGTTATCTTATTCCTATTTGTTTTAAATATTCATCTTACTCTCATTTATTCTAACTATTTAACTCTTTACTAACTTAATCTATTTATACATTTGTGATTTAATTTTTCTTCCTTTTTTCTTTGTTTTTCTTATTTGTTTTTTAATATATATTCAGCTTGCTCTTATTTACTTATTCTAACTCTTTAACTCTTCATACATACCCCTCATTCTAACTACTTATATTTATTTTTTGTTATTACTCACCCCAATCCCCACCCCCTTTTTTCTTTAACGAGTACTCCAATCGACCCTTTTTTTATAAACCTTATTTTGGTCATTTCGCATCAACAGGTATTGCGTGTTTATATCTTTTTAGTATTTGATTTAAATAGTATTTTCAAAATTATTTTCATTTTATACTTAATTTTTTTGTAAATGTTTTTTTATTTTATTTTGTAATATTCTTATTTAATTTATAGTTATAACTTAATTTTTATTCACGAGAACTTCAACCGCAATTACAATAGAATTCCACATCATATTCATTCAACTTTGTATAGATGTTTGTATTTTATTTGTGGTTTTCGTCTAACCCTACATGATGGCGACTTGCTTCAGTTTCTATTTGCATTGTCTTTTTTATTTTGATCATTTCGCATTAACAAGTATTAAAAGGATATTTAAATTGGTGTTTATAATTTTATCTTCCATTTGTATTCAAGAACTGTGTTGCATCATGTTCTATCGCGGGAACTTGCAACATTTACTTCCGCGGGAACTTCAATCATATTTACAATAGGATCCCATCACTTAATTTCTTCCAACTTTGTAAATGTGGGTCTATTTTGTTAATGATTTTTTATTCAACCTTACATGATGCCCATATATGTTTATCTTTCTAATTGTGTTGTCTTATTTGCATTCAAATTATAGGCTAACCTACGAGAATTTCAGCCATATTTACAATAGAACCGCATCGTTTTCTTCAACTTTATATATCTGCCTCTATTTTATTGGTTGCTTTTCATCCAACCATGTATGATACCCACGTGTTTCACTTTTTTTTTGTGTTTTTTCTTCAACTTTGTATATCCGCCTCTATTTTATGGGTATTAAAACATACGTAAATTGGTGTGTATATTTTTATCTTTTTTTTATATTCAAGAGTTCGATCCCTAGGTTTGGGGAAATTCTTTTTTATTTTAGTAACACACTATGTGACACGTGGCAACCATCCATTGGTAAAACAAAAAAGAAATGTCACATCATAATAAAAAGCCACTTGTAAATAACACGTCAGCATTCTGTTAGCCCAGTCACCAATAATTAACGGCAGGGACTAATAATGAAAACGGCAAAATAAGGTGGGGACCAAAACGCTTATTTCGATAATGTAGGGACTAAACTTAGAAGGACCCAAATTTGTAGGGACCAAAAACATATTTTACCCTTGTTTCTATACACGCTTCATGGGCGGGGCCGGTTTTTGTTTTCTTTCTATTTAGGTTAAATTTATTGTACTTTTTCTTTTTCTTTTTGACGCAAATAAACTCATATCATTTCACTTTCAATAATGTTTGTAATACAAGATGGACTATAATAATGAACTTGGGAGCTAGCATAGTTTCTTGATGCCCTTGCAAGAGAATGAGCAACAAGATTTGCTTGCCTCCTAATAAAGCTTATCTTATAGCTTGGAACAATAGATAGTAAATTATTACAATGAGAAATAATGATATCAAAATCAGTATTGAGGGACGTTGCTTTGTTCACTGCATTGACCACAGAGATGCAATCCATCTCAATGGCCACAGCCTCCAAGCCTAACTCAACCACTTCAATGCCTGCCATAGACCCATTGCTTCAGCTTTTTGGGGTTCCGGAATTCCTTCAAACCACATTGTTTTTCCTTCCATAAAGACTCCATTTTCATCTCTAATGCAAATGTCAATACCAAACTTGCTATCCTGATCAAACAACGCAGCATCAACGTTGCACTTCAAAGTACCTGGCGCCGGTTTGTTCCATCGCGTGTAAGGAACCGCAGCACCAGCAGTTGTTATTAGATTAAAAAGAGTTTACGTGGTGAGAAATTCTTGCCTTATTGGTGGTAAACCTAACAATTAATACTTACAAACCATCAATAAGATTATTACTAAATTAAAGTTATTAATATCTTAAACAAGGAAAGGAGTTTAATTTTTATACACATATCGTGTATAATGTGTATAAGTTTTTACGACCACCACCAATCACAATTTATAGAGTGATTGGTTACTAATTGACTAATTTGTGGTTACCAATCCACCATTTTCTGTTTGATGATTTGTCAGTCTCTAATTCATATTCATATATAGTGTAAAAAAACCTATACACCTATTGTGCATATAATTTTTTTTGACCAAAACCTATTGTGTATATAAATTAAATCCTAAGGAAATATAAAGTAGACATTAAATATGTATTAATTGTAAAACCTATACACCTCTTGTGTATATAATTTTTTTTACCAAAACCTATTGTGTATATAAATTAAATCCTAAGGAAATATAAAGTAGACATTAAATATGTATTAATTGTAAATAATAATTAATCAACACTCTCAATCTATCCTGAGACACAGGAGTCGACTTGGTGCTGCCATGTTCGATTAGTTGTTCATTAAAAGCGTTAGGACTTAAGACACTCCGTGGGTAGGCAGCAATGGTCCGAACAAAAAAAGTGTAAATAATAATTTAATTTATTTTAATTAAAAACTAATTCTGATAATTTGATTGGTTGTTTATAAGCATTACATTCAAACCTATACAAGAATTTCTCTTAAGTGGTATGCATCGAAAGTGTAAAGGTTTGATAGATTTATCGGAAGGTCTTGGTTTAAATCTCCATCATACACTTTGGGTGAGGTAAATATAATTCTCTTCGTAAGCTTTCTAAGAGTTTGAATGTTTTTACCGACTTAGATTGGGCGTCATTCTATATCATCTAAAGTTTTGTTAAAATAAAAAAGTGTAAAGCTTAATTTTGTCAAAAGAAGAAAGTGTAAAGATTTTTTACACCATAAATTATGGTAGGTCAAACCTTCAATATTAATTATATAAAAATGGAATATTTTTATGGTATCAATTTTCGATTGGTTGATATTGTAAAACTAACTTATACTTAGAGTGCTATACTAAAATATTAAATAACACAATAAATAAATTATAGATAAAGAATCAAAATAATCACAAAATATAAATACATGAAAAATTAGTTCACCTCAAAATTTGAACACCTTATAGTGAAGTTTTGTTTGGCAATTAGGTGTTTTGCTTTGACCCCAATCATCTAAGGTTATCTCTTATTCTCTTATTCTCTAGATCATTGATGCCCGACCAAAGGTAGCACAAATGATAAATATTTAGGTTTCTTAATCATTTGGTCCTGGGTTCGATATCTCTGGTATCTTAAAGGATTAGTCTCCACACTAGTAAATGAAAATTGCACGAGGTTACTTAACTCATTTTTGACTTTTTGTAGATCTTATAACGTGTCATGAGATTTTATAACACCATATTTAAATACAGGAAGGTTCAATCATTTGAACATCATCAATTATTTTGCGAATAATGTGAAGCTAAATCATTTGGTTGACAATAATGTGAAGCTATAAACTTAAAAAAGAAAATGGGGCAAAAAAAAAAAACTTTAGAAAATGCGTTCTGTAATTTGCAATGGAAAATGCTATTTAATACAGCATTTTTATGTGGACTCTGAAATGCTACATAGTTGTATCTAAGCAGGATAATGACGAAGTATTTTGTACTAGTAGCAACTAAGGCTTAGATCCATCAACAATTCATCAACATTTCAATTATTGGCATCGTCTGAGTCCAAACAAAGCTTTCTAGTTATTATCATTTTTATGATCCACCCAATTGTCTGGTGGCAAGACGCGGCTAACAAACTTCTTGTGCTTGGACAAATTTAATTGACTCTTCTTTTATTTTAGCCATACAAATAAATAATGTTATGACCAATTAAATTATGAAACTCTTCTTTCCTTGGCTCTTTTTGGCAATGACAAATGTAAACAACAGTCATTGTTGCGGATCATACACCCTATTCCATGTAATATAGTCCATGATATATTATTGTCCCCTCTATCTCATGTTATGTTATATACAAATGTCACATTTGAAATATTTTCTTGTCTCATAATTTTTAATTTATTTTAAAGTATAAAGAGAGAATTAGGATACACTTTATAACACTTTTAAAAACAGTTTTGAAAAAATTAGCCAAGAACAAATTTGTTCTTTCTAAAATTTTTAAAAACATAAAACAGTTTTTAAAAATCTACACACCCTTAATTCCATTTTTCTTCTCTCCTAAACAAGAGTTGCGCCCAAGCCAAACACTCTTAGTCCAAAACTAGTAATGAAAAATCAAGGATACTAATTAAGCCCAAATATGCAGTGTCCCTCTCTCAATGTAAATTATATTCTTCTCACAAATATTATGTCTAAAAACTCTTTTTTGAAACTTTTTTTAAATGACATCTAAACTTAAATTTAGGAAAGCAAAATCATGTTAAGAAATGCATATTTAAGAGTCACAAACCTTTTTAATTTGTTTTCCTCTTCAAATCTTAAATGTTGAAACATGTAATTAAGGAATCCGAATGAGGGGATGACTTTAGAGCAAGAAATGCACCAATATACCTTTAGCATTTTGTGTCGATCTCTCATCGATCTCAAATATTTTCTCTCTCGTCTTTTTCACTCCAAAATAAGCCTAGAGTTACCAGATACACTAAATCCAAATCCTCTTCCAATATAATGACATTGTTATGTCAATGCCTTCGCGGGATTTAAATTCAATGCCTTTAGTATTAGAACATCTTCAATGGTGAGTTTTAATTGAGTTCATAGTTGTAAAAACTCTTTTTTTTGGGTTCAGTTGGAGGAGAGATGTTAATTTGAGATCTTCTATATGAACTCACTTCATAAACATAAACCACTATATTTAGGAGAGAGAAAACCTATAAACAATTGAACGTGATTAAAAAATATATTAAAAATGGCAAAGTTGTGGAACTCAAGTTGAGAGTTCTTAAAGAGTTCACTATTAGAGTTAAAATGAGTGTAGTTCTTAAAAGTGATGCGGAGGGGATGTAATACAATTAGACATGCACACATGACCAAAGAGGGCTATAGATCAGTTGAATTGTCAATGTATATCAAGATTTCCTATGATTGATCAAAATCCTATCTCTTTAACCAGAAGGAAACTGCCAAATTCATCATGGAAGAGGCATGTCCATTGTCCAAATTGAAAATCACTATGTGAAAAACAAAAATAAAAACTCAACCATTTTCTTTGACTAGAGGTGGAAAAAAATGGATGCAAAAGTAAGAGATCTGTCCAAAAAAATGAAGATCCTTCAAATGTTAGCCAAGCTAAAGAGTAGATGGGAGGCGGATTTGTGGCTTTGGAATAGGGGTGTGCAAAAAATATGGTTAACCAACCCAAATATAGTAACTAGACCACACCACACCAAAAAATTCCAAAACCATTTTTATGGTTTACAAACCAGACTCTTTTTTTAAAGTAAATCAGTGATCCAAAACCAATTTCTGAACCGGTTTCTAATGTTGAACTTGATTTCCTGGGTATCTGCGGCGCTAGTTTCCGTTGGATGTGCATCAATATTGTTTGCGGATGATGGAATTTCGGTGGACCCGTGTGCACCAGAGAGAGAGAGAGATGGCATCTGAGAGAATTAACTTGATTAATTATCACAACAGATACGTTTTTTTTTTCCAGGAATTGATGAGTTTCGTTGGAATCTTCAACATGGAAATCAATTGTGGATTAATAGCAGATGCCGAAATTGATGGCATTGAATTGGTAGGGAATATGACGATTTTTAAAATCGTCAGCAAGGGATGGCTCTCCTTTGACTTGCCTTTTAATTCTTGAGTGGCTATTATCGATTTGCATGGGTAATGATTAGAGAATTAATTATTTAATTATTCCCTTCCTTGTTTTTAACTTCTGAGTTATCGGTGAGAGGAGCTGTTACGGGAATTTGAAGGAAAGGAGAAAGTGGTTTTATTATAAAAATTATAAAAACAGTATTTCTGCTATTCTGTAAAAAACCGGTTTAAAAAAGGAAACCGGTTTGGAACTGGTTCAAAACCGAACCTGAACCAATTTGCAGAAAAAACTGGTTTTTTTGAGAAAATGGTTTTGCCAACCGAACCAGATTATATATATGGTTCAGTTTGGTGCAGTTATTGCACCATGCACACCCCTACTTTGGAATGTTCATCATGTACCGAGGCCTAAGCGGCCTTGTAATCTCTACGGGCCTGGGCCTGGGCCTACTATTTTAGCCCATTTACTTATCTTCTATGCCTTGGTTATTATGAGCATACTCCTACATGATTTTTGTTGGACCATTGCTTAATTAACTTTTATTTTTGAATCGAGTATCATATGTACATCGGTGCAAAAAAAAAGTATCACTTGCACGCAACTAATCCCTCGAGTCGGGTAAGACCATAATGGGTGGTAAAACTCTCCCTCAAGAGTTTTAATGTTGCTGCATTCTCAAAGCTGGATTTGAACCCAAAACCTTGTTATCTCATCCAAAAGCTCTTTCATGCATAATTAACTAATTCAGCTCAAACATAATAGTCTATTATATTTTGAATTATTAGTCTTAAGTCTCCGGTACTAGTGTGTATGACCCGTGCGCTGCACGGGTATGCATCTTCTTAATTTAATTTAATTTGAAACTTTTTTATCATTAAAATGATGTGTGTGTATGTATGTATATATAGATATATGCATGCATGCATATATATATATATATATATATATATATATATATATATATTGTAAATGTTTTTAATTATGTATTATAAATTTCTACTTTAGGGAATAAAGGCATTTACATTTGTAGATTTATTTATTAGAATCAAAAAATTAAAGTGTAATTCGATAATCATTGATATAATTAGATGAAAAATAAAAAATTGTGTATAATGTTAAATATAAGTTTAATTTTTTAGTCTAAAAAAGATGAGTCTTATTTGATGGTGGTGGTATTCAAATTAAATATAAATATTACTTCCAATCGAGTAGTAGTAGCTGACATGAGAATATCAGAAAAGTTTTGGGGTGATGTCTTAGATGAGGTTGACTCATCCTCCACTCAACCTCCCACCACCAGGAAAGATTCGCTAAATGCCTCAAAGTCTGCTGCTTCTTCTAATCAAGTAGTAGCATCTGACATGAAAATTTTAAGAAAGCTTTGTGGTAATGGGTCAGATGATGTTGGTGATCTTGTGGCTACAGATACTTTTGAACCGGTTGTATCTAAGACTACAAAGAAGAAATGGCGACAAAAACAGAAAGTGGTCGTTGGCTATGATACTCGCTCAAGGGTAAATTCTGCCTCCATCTCTTTTTGATTTGTCTATTGTTTTTAGTCCTTTAATTTGTCTTATCTTTTGTCTCTAGGGGTTTCCTATTTTTGCTTTATCTTTTTTCCTTACCTTGTGTTTTGGTCTAGTTCCCCATTGGCCTCTTTTCTATTTTCTTTTTTTCTCTTTTTTTTAATAAATTTAATTTTTTGCAGGAAAAAAAATAAATATAAATATTAAAGTTGTAAGTATAACGATGTACAAACTTAAGCACTTTTATTTCAAACTTATGTGGATAAAGAGTATTTGTATTATATTTGTTGTATTGTGAGGTTATTATATTGTTTGGAATGGACAAACTCGAAGGGGCCGTATGCTATTTGTTTTTTTGAGAGGATGGGCGTAACATAACATTATAAATCATGATGCATGGGTACACATCACTTTTTTAATTTAATTTGGAAGAAATTATTATTACATTTTTTTGACATATAACATATGTGTATGAATAGTAAATTTCTATACTACAGGATCATCTACTATACTTTAGTAAAAAAAAGATTTCGGCATTTAACAATGACATGTTTGAATTCAAAAAAAAAAATTGTAATTCATCATGTAGGTATTCAATTAGATTTAACAATGACACATTTTGTTCATCTTAATATTGCCGCATCATATTATTGTCAAAAAAAATATTATTGCATCACATTGGAGTATATTATTATACTTCTGGCTGTCGCGGCATATATATGTACTTTAAATTTTAGTGGCAACTTGAATTCACTGTTACATAAGAGGAATGCATATGCATAAATCATTTCAACAAAAATTGAGAAGTCGAATTACATAAAAGTTATTTCAAATAATAAGGAGCAAAAGCTTATACTATAAAACAATGTTGCATGAGTAATAGCTAGGGACTTACAAATTCTATTTAGTAATATTGGATAATATCATTTCAGAAATACCTAAGCATAACCTAAAGATACTAATCTCACCTCCAAACTTTAAATCCCAAGACTCAAGAATTTGGATGTAAATTTTGGTTCTTTAATACCGATTTTTGGATTCCAATAGTATTTTTTTACGTTTTATTGGTCAAGTCTTTTTACGCTCTTGAATTTAAAATTAATATGTATAAATTTAGAAAATCAAAATATTCTGCAATTAAAAAAATATTTTAACATAGAAATATTTTAAAAAATAAAAAGATTGGTATAAGTTTAAGGTATTTTGTTAATTATATTTTGATGGAACGTTTCTTTCTTTTTTTGCATTTTGACAGGTAACAAAAGAATAACTTGTATTGGATTTTAGATTGCAAAGTTTTATCAACAATTAAAATTTGAATTTTTGCTATTTTCATGAGTGGTCTTTTATATTTTAGTAAATTTCGAATTTCATAACCATGGTGCAATTACAATTTTGAAATGTTGCCAATTATGTTGGTGTGAATACCATTTTTGATCAAATGTAGACCCAATTTTATAGGGATATCATTTACTGGTCATCAAATAGTTTAAATGGTAGAACATAGACACAATTATTGTATTAAATGATTGCCTTTTTTACTCAGCCGAAATTTTGTGCCACCTGAACCGTTGAGATTGATCATGAAAGTTTGGCAAATCACAGCCTTTATTTGTTAGCTTGAATCTTTCTCTTTCAAACATTAACCGTTCGATATGACAACTCTAAATAGTGGAAACTACTGGACGTTGATGTGTCATGAATTTTGTGGACGTGGAATTGACTTGGATCTGAGGTGTTTATTTGTGAATTTGTGACGTGGACGTGTACTTGTAAAACCTATGGTTTAGTATAATAGAGATTTTTCGCATACAAAGCGTAGCGAGCACTGGACATTTGATAAGCAAACAGTCTGTAAAAGTAACAACTTTGTATATTTGGTCATTGACACGCAAAGCAAGTAGGGGATATACAATTAGACATCCACACAGGATAAACCAATTTACAAATTTACCAAATTTAGTGTCTAAAGCAAGTGTGTGCGATCTGTAAAACTAATATAATTTCCATCCTCAGTGCCCCAATTATAGGATTAGCTTATTGTTAGTCTTAAGTAGAAAAGCAGAGCAATTACCAAATGCCAGCTCAAACCAACATGTCCAGCGTTTTGATAGGACCAATTCCAGCTCACCATACCATATTACCATGCAAATGCAAAATAATAACGAATTTGAGAATTTAGCGAATGGTGCAACTCAATTTTCGTGGTATCAACCGTTTTTTTCCAAAACTCCGTTGTAATTTCGTCCTCTCATTCCTTTCCCATATAACCCCTCAAAATTCTCATACACCACCCCCCTTCATCAAATTATCGAAATTGTGCAAAACAAAGAAACTCAGAAATCTCTCCCCTCTCGCACACCCTCCATACATTCGTGATCGATGATAGGGTGAGAGTGAGTTAGAGCCATGTTTTCCCAAACGTGTCGCTAATAAGGAGAGAGATCTCAGAACATTATTAAAAAAGACAAACAAACATCATCGACCTGGGTTGTAATTTCAAAAAATGGAGGTTCAACGGATGAGGGAATTGATGACACTTTGGTCAACTTTGCAAGTTAACCGCGTCGCTCTTGTGGGTGGAAACCACACCGCTGCCAGATTTTGCACTCGCTAAGTTTCCTTCATTTTTTGCACTCTCTCCCTCTCTCTACCTCTTCTAATTTACTCACTTATCTTGTCTTTTTCTTCCTTATTACCTACCTAAAACTAAAACCTCTCTCTTTTTCACTCACTAATTATTATTTTCATTTTCATTCATAGTCCTATATAATATACCTACCAAAAAAATGGCAGTCGACCTTATTGATGCTACCTTAAGAGAAAAACGCTATTGCAGAACGAAAAGCAATAAGCACTTACCCGGTAGTCCACTTGCTTTATATTCAGAAGCCCGTTATCTCATCATAAGGCTTCCAAATTCCCAATTCATCAAGATATGTTATCGCTTACTCCTTTTAGCGTTGGCTTTAGCCTCATTATCATTCTTAATGAATTTCGAAAGACTCTCTTCAAATTACAATTCCAATTCCAATTCAAATTCCCCTCAACAAGTACAACAATCAGATTTTGTTGATGACATCAACAACAGTGAAGAGGTATTGTCAACTCTATTCCGTGATTTGACCAACGAAGGTCTCATGAAGAAAACACAACACAAAGCGGTTTTTCTAACCAACGAAGAAAATTCCAAGGTTGTCGCTGATTACTACCACATGGAACACGTTTTGTTAAACGACGTTGAGAAACAGAAAACTGTTAACGACAACACCGTTGATTTCATCTTCACTTCTAATTTCCCTGCTGCTTCAGAATTCATTGAAAGGGTTCTCAAAACGGGAGGTATTGTCACGGTTCTCGTAAACGACAATAACGTTAACCCTACAACATCGTTTTACAAACCAACAAACTACAAAATCGCTTACATGAGACGATTCGACTCAGTCGCTGTAGCCATGAAGAAAACTGGCGGCGCCGTTGCTGAGAACAAGCCGACATTAGCCGCGCCGAGAAAACTTTGTGGCTACGCGTCGGAAGCAAAGAAAGCTGCATTAAAAAATCTCGAAGACGTTCTTCTAGAACCACCAAGAGCAGCATCAGGAAAATCACGAAAGTATTTGAAACGAACAAGGTATTTACCTGATTTAATGGGTGATTCTTTGGAAAGTTACCCTCGTCGTGTTTTCATCGACGTAGGGTTACCAGAGAAAGAAGGAGGAAGTGGAACTGATTGGTTTCCGAAGAATTATCCAACGAGGAATAAGAACTTTGAGATTTATAAGATAGAGACGGTGACGGAGGAATCGTCGGGGAAAGAAGTGGCGCAAATAGGAATGTCGGATTGGGTGAAAAAGAATGTGAAAGAAGAAGAATATGTTGTTATGAAAGCTGAAGCTGAAGTTGTTGAAGAGATGATGAGGAGTAACTCAATAGGGTTAGTGGATGAACTTTTCTTGGAATGCAAGCCACATGGTCTTGAGAAAGGGAACAGAAGTAGAAGGGCTTATTGGGAATGTTTGGCTTTGTATGGAAAGTTAAGGGATGAAGGTGTTGCAGTGCACCAGTGGTGGGGTTAGGAATTCTTTGAAGAAAAAAAAGTGGTGTGTGATTTAGAGTGTTGAATTTATTATATTTATTTCAAAGAGAGTTTATGTGTAGGTTAATTAAGAGAAAGACTTACAAAGAGTTTGAGATTTCAGAGATAGAGAGACCGGGAGTGGATGGACTGGCACACCCCTGCAGGCAAAAAAGCAACAAGTTTCTCGATGTTTAATTTATTTATTTTATGTATTTTTTAATTTCCTTGGGTTGTTGATGTTGTTATTGTTATTGTAATTCTGCATGTGTTTATTTATTATTAGTTTGTTTCTGTGTGGTTGTGATGAAAGCTGTGGATGGCAAATTGGAAGGGATAATGGAAAGGAATGAGTTAAATGAGTATCAAGATGTTACATGCAAAGGATGTATGTATTCGAGGAGGGGTTATATTTGATATTAGTAATAATGTAATAGAAAAATACATAAAAAGAAAAGAAAAGGGTGCTGCTTTCCTTTCCATTCCTTTCTTGCCTTTTGTCACAATTTAGAACATAGAATGTATACTGTAGTCACATTGTTTTTCATAATTAATATTAATATTGGGAGCAAGCAATAGAGCTGTTTGTCAGATTTTATCAACAACAAAAAAACGATTGATCGATGCTGTTTGGACTTTTGTAATTGGAGCAAGTGTATTAATTCTTTTGTCTTTTGTCACTTCAAAAAATCTTTATATTGCGAATGTATCTTTTCAAAAACAAAATTTTGTTAAGACAAAGTATAGTTACTAATTTTTTTTTTCACAATAACAAGTATATATTCTTAATTCATCTCTCTCCGGGTGTATGGGTGTCCAAAAATGGACCCAAATTCTCTACATTATTGATGGCTCACGGATGTGCAGTGACTCATACAAGTGCATAAAATAATTAAATGATTCCAAAGGACGCTCTTTTTGTTCTTTTGATGAGATCATGAGATGACTGTAGTTCTCATATTTTACCAAACTAAACAAACCCGTGAATCTTGCAATACTTAAATCGAATACTTTTTTTTTTTGACACAAAAGAAAGAATTAATTTCAGTGATAGAAAAATATTTTACAAATACTAAATAATATATAGAAGCACATATATGCATTTAAAATTTTTAAAAATTGTTTTAGTCATATTTTTAAAAAAAACTATTTTGTTATATTTAATGTCAATTTTTTGGTTGAGATCATGGTATCCACCGTCGAACGCAGTGACTAATCTCTTCGCTGGATTGGAGACACCTCGAAGGGTGGGACAGCTAGCCAAGAAATTTAAAGATACTCCGTACCCAATGCGAGGATCGAACCCTCGATAGATTTAATGTCAATTTAATAAAACTAAATTGTTACCACATTTTTTTAATAAAACTAAATACTAAGAAAAATTAGGAATACAAAAATCCATCCTTGACATGAATTATTCTTTGAATTGGATAATCAAAATGATCGGTACCCCTTTGAGGCAACGATGACATAAACAAAGATAACACATTTTACATTGAATATCTCCATGAACCACAGGGAAAGCTTATTCACTATAATAAGAAAAGATTCAAAACAAACAAGAAACTAAAAACAATAATAAGAAAAGCTAATTACAAAGCTCACGGGCTATACCAACCTTATTATTTATGGTATCAAACAAAACCCTCAAATTCTGTTGCTGAAAGTTGGCAATGACATTAAGCACCGAGTTCACATTTTCTGGTGCCGCCGCCATAGCAAGACAAGCCAAAGACCCAGCACTGCTATGTATCAAACTGTTCTCTAATGGCAACTTCAGATCCAAATCCGTGAAATGCAACGTAACAGCCGGTGCTAACGTTTCATATGTTTTCACAAAACACGTGTCAAATGCTCCAATACTAGAGAACGGTCCTGTTACCTGTTTCCTGAACTCGTCCCTAACTGCATTATATACGGGTTCAACAAAACGGGTTATTATCGTACCCGAATCAATTATGGTTCCGGATCCAGTTTTCGGGTCAAACGCTAGAAGCTCGCTTGGCAATTCAACGAGGACCTTCCCCACGGTGATTCCTGTGAGGTTGACGTAGTAGAGAGAAGGACGGTGCGGGTTTCGAAGAAGAGGTGTGGTTTTAATACTCTTGGGTTGACCCACGGGTCCTAGTTTAAGTGACCCGGAGAAATAGTAAGATTTAAAACTGGGTAGACAGTAGGAGAATACACCCGAGTAAAGTGCCCCGGATTGGGAGAGCAAGGACAATGGGCCGCGGCCCAAGCCCAATAGCCCTTGTGCTGGAAGTGAAGCACCGGAGACGGCGTTAATGCAACCAAAAGAGTAATCAGGGACGATATCGGTGGCTAATCGGAGAGAATCTTTAACAAGGGTGGCGGCAAAGGAAGAACCGGCGTAAGATTGGTTGAAGGAACAAGTGGCAGAACCTGTGGCGGGGCAAGAAATGCCGCGAACTTGACCGCACTGAGGAACGGAGCAGTCTAATGGGCCGTAACTAGTGGACTCTTTAGGGGAGAAAGTGGTGGTGGAGGAACAGCCGGTGCAGCCGGAGCATGGGACAAAGGCTTCATCGGTGCTGGTATCGAGAACCATGAAGAGGAGTTGACCAGGAGTTCCAATTTTGACACGAACAACGTAGTTGCCAATGTTGAAGGCTTGGCCGGAAGCGATTGGAGCGGAGGAGACGGTTTTTTGAGCAATTAAAGTGGAGAGGTAGTTCATTCTTGCAGGGTCTTTGGAAGCCATGTTGATGACTCTGTTGTCCCATGAATCTGGTTTGGGTGGGTTGAAGGGTGAGCATTTTCCGTACATGGGAATGACGCTGAGGTCTGAGTCATCTGGTTGAGAGGCACAAGGGTCGACGGCGACGACACAGCTCCGGGTGGTGTAAATTATGGAGCAGAGTATTAACGCCGTCGCTAATTTAACGTTCATGGTTGGTTTGGAGATAGAGTGAAGTGAAGATTATAAGGCGTTAGTTAGTTGCATGCATGGCATTGTGTGAGACTTTATATATACGCCACAAAAAGTGAGAGCTGGTTGTTAATTTACGTAAACATCCTTTAGTTGGATTTAATTATTGAGTTGTATTCAGGCATTTGGAATTCACTGCTTCTAATTGTATTGGAAAAAATGTCACTGTTATGCTAGAGTCTGGTTCAAACTAGGTGGCACCTCTGTTTAAGAAATTATTGGAGCTTTGCTTTTAGGTTTGTTTGGATGGATATGAAAATTATAGTACTACTAGTTGCTATAGAAAGGAAAGGAAGTGTGTGCTCTCGTGATCTGTTTATATTTTGACAGGGTTGGATATTTTGTCTGTACATTGCACGAGATGCGGTCGAAGATCACGGGCTAGAAGACTTTTTTGCTCAAAGCTCATCTCATGCATGGGATTCAAATTCCAGTTCTGCATGTCTTGCACTATATCAACACTCCAATCGGCATAAAACAAATAAATAAGCCCCACTTCCCCCAATCAGCAACCAAACAAATACATATCACGGGGCTTATAATTCCACTAACCCCACTGCTTCAAATAAATAATCATCATTCTTTTATTTTCTCAGAAAAAAACAATATTCAACTTGCTGGATACTATAGTACTCCTTGTGTGCCTACAATGTGAATAAGATATTTCTTATTCCCCAATTTAAGGCTTATTACTTTATTGTTATTTCTTTTTAGCTTGGTGTGGGTCCTACTTGGGATGACACCCATCCAACAATATGACCAGGTTATGTGTGATGTTTCTGTTTTATGATCTGCATAGTGATAAATGATAATGGGATCTTTTGAATTATGAATGTGTAAATGTAACTGGATTTATTCTCTTGTATTCATTGAATAACATGTAAGGCTTATAGGACTTGAATCACACAAACAGAGAAACTAAACAACTATGACTAACTGAATAAGATTCAGTTACCCAACAAACATAATAACAAACAATTATAATTCCTAACAAAACCTTCTCACCACCTGAACTCATCACTTTTAGCAGAATCATTTGAAAACTTTCTGGTTTTGTCAGAGTTTGCAACAAACTATTTTTCTCCATCTTTCACAATATTTTTCAATTGTTAAACCGGAGAATCAGGATAAACTCTGGTTATTATAATGGGAAGGCATTCCTCACTCTAGGAGCCGGTTATGTAGGGTTAGTTAGGCTCAATTCAAATCATAAGATAGTATTAGAGCCGATACACATTCATTAGGCCACCCGCTATTGAGTCACTCGGATTACGCTCCAGTTGTCCAATTTTGAGAGTGAGAGGGTGTGTTAGGACTCTCATATCGATCGAATGTGATATGGCCTGGAAAAAAGTTTATAAGTGAAAAGCATCTTTCACACTAAAAAGTCATTCAAAATCCATCTAATAAAACAATCCTTTAAAATCCTAATATTTTTGAATACCAATGAATTGTTTTTAAGTGGTAGAAAGGGTCAAACGAATACCAATGGATTTTGACAGACTCTTTAAAAAGTCATGAGAATTCGGATCGAATACCAGTGGATTGTTTTTAAGTGACAGAAAATCCTGATTGAATACCTGCAGACTTTTTTTACTCAAAAAAAGTCTTTTAAAATCCTGTGAAATCCTAAACCAATACACCCCCTAAGATTAACTCAAGAGCAATAGTAATTATTTTTTAAGTTGAAATTTTTAATTAGCAAAGTGGAAGTGTTAATTAAACCGATCTGGATAAGAAGTGCTGGGCTACGGGCTGTGGGTTAAGTGAGTAACATCGCGTTTGTTTTTGGGCCTTCAGGCACTTCTACGTGTATTTTTTTTTGTCGAAACTTCTACGTGTATTTGGGTTATTTGGGCTCGGTTCTTGGGCTTATTGCATTTACTAATTGCACCAACATTCTCTTCCTCGGTGAGTAAGAATATGAAAAGGATTCATGTTTTGACTTTTGACCACTAGAAATTGGACCATGATGGACATAGTTGGAAAGAAGAACGAGCAAGAAAAACGGAGGAAGGCGCAAAGGTTATATCTAAAAGACAGATAAAAATATAGTAGCTTGTTGCATGTAAAAAGAAACGAAGATTAACTTCTCTTAAATTAGCAAAAAAACCATTTGTATATATTATGTTAGTGAGTTAGAAGATTAGAGTTAACTTAGATAGCACACTATAAAGTTGTAGGTTAATTCATAGTTATTTGTATTTTGAAAGATGTTAAGCTAGGCACAAATGGTTAATAGTTACATATTAAACTCCTTTATTATCTTTCAGATATGATTTAGAAATTTTTAAATAAAATGAAGATTACTCTGAAATGAAACCTCTAAAGGTTTAAAATAAGTTTATATTAAAGAATTTAGTAATTTATAATGCAATTTATTTAGAAACTAATTATGTTCATACTTTTTTCTTTAAAATTCTAACTTAGTTTCTGAGTTTTGGTTCCACAGATGTTGGCCCTGGACCCTATTTCAGCAGTGTGGAAAGTATGTGACTAAATAATAGAAAATATAACAAGTCCTAGTCTATTTTTTTGAATTTTATTTATGCTTATTTGATAAATTTACTCTCTTTGGTTCTTTATCAAATGGAAGATTGCAATGCTCATTATTTGAAATTAGGGATGTCAAAATGGGCTTGGCCCGTCAGGCCGACCCCGTTGGCCCGTCAAAAAGAGGCGGGCAGGGCTAAGGTATTGTTGCCCACCGACCCATTCGCCCCGACCCACTAAAAGGAAAAGCCCGCGGGCTGAACATAGTGGCGGGGCAGGCCGCCCGCCAGCTCACTTTTTTTTTTAATAAAAAAAGTCCAGCCATGATTTGAATTATGATTTTTGCTATTAGTTAAACCATCAAGCAAGTAAAATACTTATTTTGGTTGCTTGAAGGTTAACACTTGAATTATGATTTTGGAATTTTTGGTTGATGGTTTTAGTTGCTTTATAGTCAATCCTAGTAATTCCAATTCTTGATGGTTTTTTACTTTTATTTGTGAATGTATGCATGACAAGTAAAACTTTGTTAAAAAAAAGGCTTTATAAAAAACTGTTTTAAAATAAAATAGGTGAAAAATCTAGTTGAAATGTAAAAACAAAAAAAATAGGTGAAAAAGTTTGTTAAAAAAACCGCAAAAAAATAGACGGGCCAGCCCACCAGCCCGCCTGCCTATCACTTGGCGAGCAAGGCTAGAATTTTGAGCCCGCACTCGGTTAGCGGGCCAGGCCAGCCCGCCCATTTTTTAGCGGGCTGAAGGAAGGTCGGGCCGGGCCGCCCGTTTTGACATCCCTATTTGAAATGCTTTGTTTACTAGAACAATTAATTTATAGATTTTCTTGACTTCATGATTTCAAGAGTTGATGGATTACTATATTGGGTTAAATATGTTTTGGGTTCTTATAAAATTTGTGTTTTTTATTCAAAATCACTAAAGCAAAGTGATTCAAAATCACAAAATCATTAAAGAGTTGTTATATAAATATTTGATCGACAGCTGACATAATGTTCAATATATAGTTTCACAATATTATTTGCACCAAATAAAATTTGGAATTTGACATAATGCATCTGTTTTTATATTTCCGACCGCCAAAAACTAAAAAAAATTCAAAATTTTAATGTAATAAAAGAATTATTTAAATCTTATATTAGTATTTGGAAGCAACCGTGGCTTAGAAATAAGGACAACCCTTATTGTGACTTCACCAACCAACTCAATGCACAAATTGAAGGTGCATGACTTAATTTCACCACAACACTCTTTCTGGAATGCAAGCAGGTTGGCCACACTTTTTAATGAAAGGGATATCAAAGAAATATTGGCAATTACTTTGCTGAATACTGATAATGGATGAGGTTTAATGGACGAGGTTATTGACACCTCACATAGTAAAGTACTAGGTATTGGATGAATTTATGGAGCATCAAGGTACCACAAAAAATTATAATAATGATGTGAAAAGCCATGCGAATTTGCTTACAAACGTGTCATGCCCTCCAAGCAAAAAATGTTGATTGCCCCCTACTGTGTCCTCACTGTGACATAGATGTGGAAGACTCTTAAAATGTGTTTTTTGGTTGCTCACAAGCCAAAGCATGTTGGATTGAATGTGGCATATGGAATGATATTTGCCAATTACTTGATCCAACCTTGGATTTCACTGCATTGGTGTTTAAAATTCTGCAGCAACTTTCGGTTGACCAGGGAAGCATTTGTTTTATGACTGCTTGGTGTATATATATGGAGGCGGCGGAATGACAATGTATGGAGAAACCAATATGTATTCCTTCACACAGTAGTTACTTTAGCACTAGAACACCTGCAGGATTGGTGTTTGGAATAATAAGAAGATTGATGCTAATAGCATTAGCTGGATAGGTTGTTCTCTCTATAGCGACTGGTCTCAGGCTCGCGGTCTTGGGAGCCTCGATGGTGCTAGCAACAACTCTTGTCCCGGTCTTAGTGAGGTCACGAGGAGCAAGCCTCACATTGGTTGTATGAAGTGCAACATTGATGCCACCTTCTCATTAACTGAAAATAAGGTTGGAATTGGCTTATGTACCCGTGATCACTTGAGGAATTTTATTCGAGCAAAAACTCAGTGGTTTACCCCAATGATAGATGTTCATATATATGGGTGAAACTGAGGTTGCATTTGGCTATCAACTGGGTTCGTGAGCTGGGCTTTAAGGACGTTATATTTGAGATGGAGGCGAAAATGGTGGTTGAGGCTTTTAATTCTAGTAAAGTTGTAATTTCCGAGTTTGGTTGTGATCTCTGATCGTAAAACTTTGTTTTCTTTTTTCAGTAACAACTCCCATGTAAAGTTCACTAGGAGAAATGTTAATAAGGTTGCTCATTTCATTGTCGGGGTGACCTTATTAACAGTCAGCTCTCAAGAGTACTTTGACATACCTTCATGTATTATCGATTTGATTATGAATGAAATACACTGAGTGCTTATTGTAATAAAAAATAATTGAAAAGAGGCATGCGTGGTGATGCGCTAAAACTATAACCGGTAAATAATGTACTCGGACAATGAAACCATTTTATCAATGCAAGATTATTCTTTTATCGGACAATGCAATATTTTTTCAAATAAACACCAACTCAAACTAATTCATTCAAATAAGGTATACAATGTGTTCTGGAGTGGGCAGAAGCCCACTTCAGCCATGGAAACAAGGAGCGGCCCAGACAATAATGGGTTAAAGGGTGAAAGCGCGAATCAACGGCGAAGATGAATCCGTACGACCATCCAACGGCCGGGCGTGATTCGCGCTCCCTATATAAGCATTCATTGCGTCAGTTGTCAGGTACACACGATTCATTCAGATTTATATTCTGCCCGTTCGCTCCTGACTTGGGCGTTGGAGTGTCTTCGCAGGTACACCCGCCCCCGGAAGTTAAGTTTGGAGCATGACCAGAAGAGCACAGAGATTTGATACCTGAGAAACTGCGGTCCAACATTCAAAGGTACAGATCAATTAGCGACCACAGTGGGAGCCCGCGCGCTTTCCACCAATCTCGAAGATGCCCCCGAAGGCACCTCGGGGCCGACCAAAGGCCACGGCTCGTTTACGAAGCGTGGCCGAGATCCCGACTCGATCACCACTAGAGGGTGGTGAAGGCAACAACATCGTCCCTGCACAGTCGGTCACCGTAGAGCTTCCTGCCGACCTGGTCCAAGAGCTGCGAGAACTACTGCACGACCGAAACCAGACTCTGAATCGCAACAATGACCGCCTCACGCAGATAGAAGATCAGATCGCCTCGAGGCGAGCACACACGGCCCCAGAGCAGCGACCTCATTATGAGGGCACTTCGGCCGTACGAGCACACCCTTCAAGGCCTCATCGATCGCCTCCGCGAAGGCAGCTGGTCCATCGATCTCCACCCCCGAGGAAGGGACGAGGAGGAGCGGCCACCCCACCGAGAAAGACTCCATCCACATCTGATTACACTTACTGGCCTGAAGAATCATCGCACGAAGGTTCCTCTCGGGGTTCGACCAGTTCACCTACTCGTTCTCGAAGTCGATCTAACGAGCGATACTCATATCGGTCAAAAGATTATTCCAACCACGGTCGTGGAGCAAGCTACCCAGAAAAGCGACTGTGTCGTCAAAATAAGAGGGATACCAGCCTTGGACCATTTACGAAAGAAATAGATGATTTTCGCATCCCACGCTCGTTGGAAAAACCTCCAACCGACCTCAAGATGTACAACGGCGTAAAAGATCCGGACGCCCATTTAAAGCACTTTGATATTATGATGAAATATCGCGGAGCGCCCGGACCTGTAAAATGCAAAATCTTCCCCCTTACTCTAGAAGGGTCGGCGTTGGAATGGTTCACCGAGCTAAAGCCCAACACCATTTCATCTTGGGAGCAGATGGCTAGGGTGTTCACCGCTCGCTGTACAACCTCCAGGATCAAGCCAAAATCCCAGGACGTGTTGATCGCCATCAGACAAAGCCCGCATGAGTCTTTGAGAAGTTATGTCGAAAGATTCAATCGAGAAGCCGATCAAGTCAGAAACTTGGACGATAATCAGAGGTTATTCTTCTTGAGAACGGGACTCTTAAAAGGAAGTCGTTTTGAAGTGGAGGTAGGACTCCACATTCCCAGGGACTTAGAGACATTCCTAAGACGATCCCAAAGGTTCATGAATTATGAGGAGAGAACGGCCGCTATTGAAGCTGCTGAGGCGAGCATGAACCAACACTCGCGATCAGAAAAAGATATAAAGGCAAAAGAAGAGTACGCCAATAACCGCCTGACTAGGGAAAGTAGGATCAAGAGATTCGCTGAACGCACTAAGCTAAATACCTCGTACGCGAACATTTTAGCAGAGTGTGCCAACGCAGAATTCAGAGATCTTAAACCACCGGAACCTCTCGTGCTCAAAGATGGGCAGCGTCCCTCGAAAAAATATTGTAGGTACCACAAGAGTAACGGGCATGACACAAACAACTGCATGGCTCTTAAAGATGATGTGGAAGCTCTGATCCGAAGAGGGAAGTTAACTCGGTACGTAAAAAGAGATTTTGCGGAAGCACGAGAAGAACTGAAGGTTACCTATTCACCCAGAAGGGGAAAAGCAGAAGCAAATGAAACAATCAAAGTCGTAGAAGAGGACGACGATGAAGAGAATAGCATAGGCGCTAGTAAGTCGAAGGGAAGACCGGTCGCTATGGTCATATCCGGAGGAATCCCCACGGACGCCTCGACTAACAGATCGATCAAAAGAAGATGGGACGAGATCATGAGCATCGCCTCGACCTCCACCCCAAGGCTGCCTTCCGTACGACCGTCCATCTCCTTTGGAGACGAGGACCTCATCGACGGAACGCCCAACTACGAAGTACCTTTGGTGATCGTCGCTGTAATGGCGAACATAGAAGTTAGGCGGATATTAGTGGACCAAGGTAGTTCAGCGGATATAATATTCGAAGACCTGTTAGACGCGTTGAAGATTTCAAAAGACGACCTAAGGCCGTTGATAACTCTATTTTATATAGAGTTATTTATACAACTAAACCTAAATAAATTGTTGAAATCAAGTATAAATTAAGTAAATATCATAGAAGAAATTAGATAAACAACATTAAAGGATAAAGCAAGTGGTCATTCACAATATTAAGCATGATGTCTAGATATTGGTATGTTTGATATGTTTGTGAGTATTTTCAGATAAGGCATCTACATTGGAAGAACACAATACACAAAGTAAAAGATTTCATCCAAATCATCCAGTGCACCTGCACTACATGCGCCTGCACTTGATGCACCTGCACTGCATGCAGCTGCACCATTCTGCGAATGGTAGAAAAAGGCCAACACCGGAAGCACCTCAAACCAAAAGAAGACAAAGGCACCTCCAAATGACATTATAGCTGATCCAAAATCACATGGGGCACATGGAAACTTTATAAAGGAGGCGCCCACAATGGATGACCACTTGAAGAAATCATTTCATGAACCATATGGCAAGCTCTAATTGGACCACTCTTGATATTTGAGTACGAAACTCAAATTGCTTTTTCAAAGGCTGAAAAGTAACCATGGTTTGGTTAACTCAAATCAGCAAGGAAACCTCACTTGAAGGAAAGCTCAAAGCCTATATAAAGACCTTCATTCTTCACTTGAAAAAGGCATCTAATATCTCATATATCAAATAATCTCTTTTTCACATTTCTACACTTTTAGAATTTCTTGTACTTTTATTTTCAAGTTTTTAGTTCTAATTTCTTAGATAGTGAGAAGGAGAAAAGGAAGGAATTGACGACTTCTCCATTCTCTTCTTCATAAATATAGAAAGAAGATCAGTGCACCTGCATTGCTTGATGCAAGAAAGCTTCAATATTGTAAACTCTACTTTGTTGTTCTTTCTTGATAATTTCCATCACCTCAATATGTTTTATTCAATCTCTTTTCATCTTGCAATGTCTATCATGAGCTAAGTTCCTTTAGTTGAGATATGCTAGTCTTATAATGATCTTTTGAGAAAGTTAAGTGTTATTTGTGTGTTGCATGTACTTTGATTCTTGTGTTATACTACATCCATCTTATTTTAAGGTTGATCGCTTAAAATGAGTAGAGTTATATTCACAGACATGGTTTATAACTAGAAATCAAGAATCAATAGGGGTAAGTGTTTAATAAAGCCTTTATTAACTTGTTTTAATAAAAGAAGTTTGTTAATTCCATGTTAGTTCTAGAAATAGGATAACATAGCCCTTAGGATTAAATCAGCAAGTATTTCAAGGTCAAGAGTGAATTTATTTAGCACACCTAGACATAGGAAGCTTGTAAAACAACTTTTGAAATAGTAGCTGAAAGGCACACAACTGATGCAGCTGCATTCAGTGCACCTGCACCACACGAATGCACTTAACACTTAAAAGAAAGTTATTTGATGAAAGCATCTCAACTATATTTCTCCACTGATTTCCTCTCTATTGTTTATTGTCATTTTAACTTCATTTCAACTTCAACGAAAACCAAACATTCTGAATAGTGTAGTTGCACTAATTTGCATTTCTTTACAACAATACATTAAGAATAATCCAATCTCTGTGGGTTCGATCTTTTTATACTACTTGTTTGTGACTGTGTATACTTGCACACGTTTTTCACACACCAAGTTTTTGGCGCTGTTGACGGGGATTGTCATTAATTTTTGTTGTTTTAAAGATAGTAGATTAGTGTTTATTTTTATTTGTTTTGTTATTCTGGTATTTTGTTTTTCTGTGCAGAAACAGGTGCATTTACACCTAGTGCAACTGCACTAGCTTATGCCCAGAGACAAATCACCAGAATTTGAACTTAATCCAGAAATAGAAAGACAGTTTAGAAGGTTGTGAAAACTCCAGAAACAAAAACTTCAAAGTTGCAGCAATACTATGTCTCAACAAGGTGAAGGAGAAGGCTCAATACTAGGCTCAGTCAGAGGTGGTCCTGGATCACAAAGAGATGCTGAAGCAGATCACAGGAATCAATTCATTCACATGGGACCAATAGGTATGATTAATGATAGAGATAGACCTATGAGAGATTATGCTATGTTTGATCATCAAAACATGCAAACAAGCATAGCAAGACCTCACATAGATGCTGTCCACTTTGAATTTAAACCTATGATGTTTCAAATGTTGCAAACAATTGGTCAATTTGGTGGATTTCTTCATGAGGATCCCCATGAGCATTTAAAACAGTTTTTAGAAATATGTAGTAACTTTATCATACCTGGTGTTAGTGAAGATGCATTTAGACTTAAGCTATTTCCATATTCTTTGAAAGATAAGGCTAAATCATGGTTAAATTCATTGGAGCCTAATTCTATTCATACATGGAATGAAATGGCTGAAAAGTTTTTGTCAAAATATTTTCCACCCATTAAAAATGCCAGAATGAGAAATGATATTACATCTTTTAGACAAAAAGAATTTGAATCATTGTTTGAAGCATGGGAAAGATGGAAAGAACTTTTAAGAAAATGTCCATACCATGGTCTTCCAGTCATTATTCAGATGGAAACATTTTATAATGGTTTGGAACCACAAACTAGAATAATGATTGATGCATCATCTGGTGGTGTATTGTTAAATCTGTCTTATAATGAAGCATGGGAATTGATTGATAGAATTGCTACTAATAGTTCTAGTTGGCCTACTGAGAGGGTAAGTACCCAAAAGAAATCATCAGGGGTACATGAAATTAGTGAAATATCAGCCCTATCTGCTCAAGTAGCCTCACTAGCAAACATGTTCAAAAACTTCACCACAACCAGTGCAACTGCATCAGGTGCAGCTGCACCAGTTGAGAACACTGCAGCAGCAATAGAACCAGCCCCTCCAAGAGCTGTAAGTTGTGTTTATTGTGGAGGAGGTCACCTTTATGGGGAGTGCCCTAGCAACCCTGTCTCTGTAAATTTTGTAGGATATAATAAAAATAACAACCCTTACTCTAATACCTATAATACTGGTTGGAGGAACCACCCAAATTTCAAGTGGAGTAACAATAATGCCAGTACACCTGCACCAAGTGCAGCTGCACCAGCAATTCCACCAGCATTTCAATCTCAGAATTACCAAAGGCCACAACAACAATTTGCTACTGATAACTCCTTAGAAGGTTTGCTTAAAGCTTTCATTAATGAAAATAGAACAGCTAGGCAAGCTCATGAAGCTTCAATCAAAAATTTGGAGAATCAGGTAGGTCAGTTAGCTACTGCTCTACATCAAAGACCAGCAGGTACACTACCATCAAATACAGAAGCAAGTCCATCTCAGAGGCCAGGTAAGGAACAGGTAAAAGCTATCTCTCTCAGAAATGGGAAAGATCTTGCAGAACCATATGAGAATGAAGGTACAGGTAAGGGAGAAAAAAATAAAAATTCTCAAGATGCAGAAGCATCTAATGCATCTGCATCTCATCAAGTACCAACTCCAATGTTAGTTCCTGAATACCCTCCTCCTCCTTATCCTCAAAGATTAAAAAAGGCACATGAGGAGAAGCAATTCAGTAAATTCTTAGATGTTTTTAAACAATTGCATATCAATGTTCCTTTGCTGGAAGCATTACAACAAATGCCTAATTATGCTAAGTTCATGAAAGATGTCCTTTCAAAGAGGAAAAGATTAGGTGATTTTGAAACTGTTGTCATGTCTAAGGAATGCAGTTTAATATTACAAAATAAACTTCCAAGAAAATTGAAAGATCCTGGTAGCTTTATGTTGCTTGAAAACGTGAACGTTCTTTTGTGCAAGTGTACACAATCGTAACAAGTAATATAATGAAAGTAGAGATCGTTCCCACGAGGATTAATTTGCCAAACAAGAGTTTAATCAAAGTAACAATTAGTGATTTTAGTAACAAAAGTAAATGACACACAATTGGTTGGGTAACAAGTAACAAACAACTAAAAAGGTATTAGGGTAGTGGAAATCAGAGTTGGGACAAGTTGAGATGCAATACTTCAATAAATCCATTAAAAATGCTCAAAATGCTATGTTAAGTGCTGCAGCACTAGGTGCTTCCGCAATTGTGCATTATGTCTAATGCTTAACACTAGGCTTTAGTCGCCCCAAATTATGTCTAATTCGGAAGAGATTATTTCCCTAGGCTACTGGAGAACAAGCAGCATTACACCTAAGTGTTTTACCTCATGGCTTATGCCTCTCCTTTGTCTAGGACTCAAGCAAGGAACAACTATATGTCTATAGTGCAACATACCATGTTATCTTGTGAGATATATATACAAACCATGTCTGTGAATGTATATCTACTTAGATTAGACGGCCAATCCTAATCTAAGATGGAAATAGTAAAAACACACAAGATAAAGCGCTCAACACAATAACACAAGCATTAAGAACAGTTTAACTTCATTAAATTCATAATAGCACCCCAACTACAGAGGTTTAGCTCATATTGAGCTTACACAACATTACAAGTAAACTAAACATCAAGGGAAGTAAGAATTTCATACTAAAACCCGAGAAGAGAAGTTCAACTACAAGTCTTGATACTGAGACAGCTTCAATGGTGATCCACCAAGCAATTCCAGCTCTCAAAATGTAGCTCCTTCGAAGTTGAAGTAGATCTATGTTGCGTTAGAAACACACTTGAGAGCAAGTGTACTCTCTTGCAGAAGTAGTATAAAAAGTATCGTCTCCACAGGGATTAATTAATAAGTACCAAACTACTTAAAATTAATTATTATTTAGACTAACGAATATTGGTGATTGTAGAAACTAAATTGCGAAGAAATAAATAACAAGAATTTAAATGGAAAAGTTCGATCAATGGAGAGAAGCCTAGGGTTTCGGTTTCACTTGCTAGCTTCGATTCCTCTATGTCTAATTCTACCTGAATTCCCTTATTTTATTCAATTACCAATCTCTTTACTAAACCTATTAATCCGTTTGGTCATTCGTGATTAATATTCTTTTCCCTAAATTAATCCTAGTTTGGTCATGCTAGAATTTAAATTTAAGAAAAGCATGAAGTACAAAAAGGTTTATTGATTGGAAGACTAAATTAAAGTTTGGTCATTCTCTAATTATAGTCTCAATTATCCTATAGGTCCACCAACTAGTTGTAGTACGGTCGCTAATCAACTAATTGATTATAAACATGCAAAGGTTGTCAATCCTAATTATGTAATAAAGCAATAGGATAATATTAATTGAATAAACATTGGGAATTCAAAATATAAATTAAAACATAAAAAGGTCTCTAATCAAGCAAGATCCACCTAAGACCCTAGAAAAGAATTTTGCTATTCATAGTGTTCAAGAACAATGAAACAAAAATAAAAGTCATGAATTACAGAAGATGAAAATAACCCGGAGACAGAGTAAATTCTGATCCTGTATTCAGTTCTTGTATTCTTCTCCACAGCTCTCTCACGGTGTCAAGAACGGGTACCGAAAACTCTCTTCTCTCCTTGCCGGCGCTACTGTAGGTGTGAGTCTCTTCTTTTTCTTTTCGTCAGGTGGATATGCGGCGCTGTTTCTTAATTCTTGCGTTCGTCACCACTCCAAAGCTAGCCCCCCCTATTTATAATTGTTATCTAGGGTTATGTGCAATTGTCCGTGATTTCTTTCTTTCTTCTCACGTCATGCACAGATTCTTTCTTTTCCTTCAAGATATGGGCCTAGATTACTATTCTAGCCCAAACATATCTTTATTTTATTGGACCATCTTCTTTCTTGCCTTTCTAATAAAAATCAACAATTAAGCCATAAGGCCTTAGTCTTCCTTCGCTGGATATAATGCCCATCAGCAGTATTGGGCTTTCTTTCTTCAATTGCAGCTTCTTTTTAATTAGACAGACCCTTCTTTCATTCACAGACTTTCTTTTTCTCTGACCATTTATATATAAAATTTAGATTTTATCTTTCCTGCAAAATAAAGAGCAAATAAGTCATTTATCTAATTAAGTGGTGGTAATTGATCTAAAAGTGACCCAAATATATATAAAAAAATGCACTAAATTAGAGTTTATTAACTCCCCCACACTTAACTTTTGCATGTCCTCAAGCAAATTTTCTAGCTCAATAAAACTTTTCAAAACTAATAATAGAGACAACCAATTAAGGGACCCAAAATTAGAAGCACAATGACAGGCAAAATACAATATAGCACATATGAGATGTCAAGAGATTGCCAAATTAGAGGCTCATGTCCCTGAAGAATACATTATGTGAACAATGACACTCGCTCACAATCTCTCTAAGTGTTTAGGGACTAGTGAAATATACACTCAAGTTTCAACAAAATGCACATTACCATAAGCTTGTAATTTGACCAAATCTCCACTAAATAGTTCACATGCATGCAAAAGATGGGGTTTCATGGGTTGTAATGGGGCCAGGGGTGAAATCATGCAGGGTAGGAAACAAGAAAGAAGGTATAGTCAAAGGGCTAAAAAAACAAGAAACAAACAGTAACCCTTGAAACCAAATATGGAGCTTCTATCTATTTTACAATTTTTGTCCAAACTCCAAACTAATTTCACTTCCATTTCTTCATTCTTTTTTTTTTCTATTGAGTCGACTCTTTTTGATTTGTTTTTCTTTCTCTTGAGTAGACTCCCCTTTTTTTTTTTTTTGGGTTTGCCCTTTGGCTCTTTCATTCCTTTGATGTGCCCTTTGGCTCTTTCTTGAGTAGACAATTCAATTCTTTTTTTCACTTTTTTTTTTCATAGGAGGAAAATGTAAGTATATGATAACTCCTATTTTTTTTCCTTTGTATGAAAATTTTTGTAAGACATGATTCACTTCTTCTTTTCCCTTCATCCTAACAAGATAGACAACTAATAGTATGGGACAGAATTTCAGTCCTGACAACATAGACAGCTAAAATATAGGACGAGATTGTAATTTTCAATAGTTGCTCCACATTCAATTTCAAATGGTTACCACAAACAAAAAGAAAAAATTATATCTGGGTACCAAAGAAAAAATATAACAGATAGGCTCAACGGGGGCAACTAAGGGATAAATTCATCAAGCAACTCTGAGGCCAGAAAAATACCTAAATCCCCAAATCTTTTTACATGATGCAAATCAATTTTCGCCTTGAAACGGTCAAAAGACAAGTTCTAGAATGTAGCAAGTTGGGAAACACACTCATAGAAAGAAAAGGGGTAAAAATTTGTGATTTAGTATCAATCCCCTTATGAAGGCTCAGATCTCACATTTAGAAGCTAGTTCACAAAAAGTACTCAAGAGGGACAAATGCTAATTTTCAGCTTCCTAAGGACATCCTCAGAGTTACAATTAAGCACAAGTCTGTCAAGTAAATTAATTATGGGATCCTCTAAAGGCAAAATCTCTATTATTTTTTTTTCAATTTAAGCATAGTTCATGCAAAACAAGCCAGAAAAAATGCTATCAACATATATAGTGGGTATGTGCATTAATAGAGATCAAGTGACAAAAATAAACTAGCCTCCCCCACACTAGCATGAAGCATGGTCCTCAATGCAAAATGATCAAATAGTATCAAAAGGAAATAAATGAGAGAGAGAGAGAGAGCGAGTAAGAGTGACTTCCCTGAGAGAGCTTGCAAACCGAGCTAATTCCTAAAAAAACAAAACAAAATAAAAATAAGAGAAAATAAAACACAGGTTGCCTCCTGCGAAGCGCTTGTTTAACGTCCCGAGCCTGACGGTACTAGGGTCAATCCTTGAGGGCAGTGACATAGCTCACTTGGAGTAACCCTTCCTCAAAATGCTTCACACGCTGACCATTGACTTTAAAGGTGGTACCATCTTCATGAGATACCTCAAGAACTCCATAAGGAAAAACCTGAGTAATAGTGTAGGGTCCATACCACCTTGAGCGCAACTTTCCTGGAAAAAGACGCAAACGTGAGTTATACATTAAAACTTTCTCACCAACATGGAATTCACGCTGCTGGATGCGCTTATCATGCCACTTTTTAGTCCGCTCCTTATATAACTTGGCATTCTCGTAGGCTCCCAGACGGAGCTCATCCAATTCATCGAGTTGCAGCAACCTATTTTCACCTGTAAGCTGAGCATCAAAATTTAGAAATTTTAAAGCCCAAAGTGCTTTATGCTCTAATTCAACAGGTAAATGACATGCCTTTCCAAAAACAAGGCGGTAAGGAGACATCCCAATGGGGGTTTTAAAAGCAGTTCTATAGGCCCATAGTGCATCATCAAGTTTCAAAGACCAATCTTTTCTTGATGCACTAACTGTCTTCTCTAAAATCCTTTTCAGCTCTCGGTTTGAAATTTCAACTTGTCCACTAGTTTGTGGGTGGTAAGGAGTTGCTACCTTATGAGTGACACCATATTTGCTCAAAAGATTTTCAAATTGTTTATTACAGAAATGAGTGCCACCATCACTAATAATGGCTCGGGGAGTGCCAAATCTGGAAAAAATATTTTTCTTTAAAAATTTCACCACCACCCGAGCATCATTAGTGGATAAGGCCACAGCTTCAACCCACTTAGACACATAATCTACAGCAACAAGAATATATTGATTTGAAAAAGATTTAGGGAAGGGCCCCATAAAGTCAATACCCCATACATCAAATATCTCACAAACCAAAATGTTATTTAATGGCATCTCTTGACGCCTAGAAATGTTGCCACTCCTTTGACAACTATCACAAGCTTTCACAAAATCATGAGCATCTTTAAATATAGTAGGCCAATAAAAACCACATTGTAAAACTTTATATGCAGTTCTATTTGGGCCAAAGTGGCCACCTACCTCTTTAGAATGACAATGCTCAAGGATAGAAGTTACCTCATCCATAGGCACACAACGCCTAATTACCTTATCTCCACAAACTTTAAATAGGTAAGGGTCATCCCACAAGTAGTGTCTAGCATCAGAAATTAATTTCTTCTTTTGCTGAAAGGAAAAATCAGGGGGAACAACCTTACCCACCAAGTAGTTGACGATGTCTGCGAACCAAGGAATAGTAGAAATAGCAAGAAGTCTCTCATCAGGGAAAACCTCTTTGATCTCCCCATCATTTGAGGCCTGCATCACACTATGGTCGAGCCTTGAGAGGTGATCAGCTACGAAGTTCTCTGAGCCTTTCTTGTCTCTGATCTCCAAGTCAAACTCTTGTAGCAACAAAATCCACCTGATTAACCTGGGTTTTGCATCCTGTTTTCCAAGCAAATATCTAATAGCAGCATGATCAGTATAAACAATAACTTTAGAAAGAACAAGGTAATGGCGAAACTTGTCAAATGCAAATACTACGGCTAGCAACTCTTTCTCTGTGGTAGTATAATTTCTTTGAGCATCATCAAGAGTGCGACTAGCATAGTAAATGGTATAGAATACCTTATTCTTTCTTTGCCCCAAAACAGCCCCCACAGCAGTATCACTAGCATCACACATAATTTCAAAGGGAAAGCGACCAATCGGGGGCAACAACAACAGGGGCACTAATTAATTTTTCCTTTAAACAATTAAAAGCATTCAAACAAGCATCAGAAAAATCAAAAGTGGCCTCCTTAACCAAGAGGTCAGTCATAGGCTTTGCAATTTTTGAGAAGTCTTTAATAAACCGCCTATAGAAGCCAGCGTGGCCTAGAAAACTACGAACCCCCTTAACAGAATTGGGTGGGGGCAACTTTGCAATTACCTCAACCTTTGCGGGATCAACTTCAATGCCTTTAGTAGACACCTTGTGTCCCAAAATAATGCAATCTTGCACCATAAACTGACATTTCTCCCAATTGAGCACTAAATTAGTATCCCTGCATCTTTGCAACACTGAATTCAAGTTATGTAAACAATCCTCATAAGAGGATCCAAAAACAGTAAAATCATCCATGAATATTTCAATGCATTTTTCAACCAAATCAGAGAAAATAGCCATCATGCATCTTTGGAAAGTGGCAGGGGCATTACATAAACCGAATGGCATCCTTTTATATGCAAATGTTCCATATGGGCAAGTAAAAGTAGTTTTTTCTTGATCTTCGGAAGCCACTGGTATTTGCAAATAACCGGAATATCCATCCAAACAACAATAATAATCATGACCTGCCACTCTCTCAAGCATTTGATCAATAAAGGGGAGGGGGAAGTGATCTTTCCGGGTGGCATCATTTAATTTTCTATAATCAATACACATACGCCATCCGGTAGTTTTCCTAACTGCAATTAATTCATTTTTATCATTTTCCATTACAGTAGTACCTCCCTTTTTAGGAACACATTGAACAGGACTTACCCACTTACTATCAGAGATAGGATAGATGATACCTGCATCAAGAAGCTTAATCACTTCCTTTTTAACTACCTCTTTCATGTTAGGATTGAGGCGGCGTTGAGGTAGTGCCCGAGGTTGATAATCATCCTCCATATAAATCTTGTGAGTGCAAATTGAGGGGTTAATGCCTTTTATATCATGAATCGACCATCCAAAGGCCTCTTTGTTGGCTCTTAGTACCCTCAAAAGCTTATCCTCCATGGTGTCTGTCAAATCTGCAGAAATAATCACAGGCAAGGAGGAAGGGGGTTGCAAGAAAGCATATTTTACATTTGAAGGAAGAGGCTTTAATTCAAGCTTAGGGGCCTCTTCAATTGAAGGCTTGGGATTTGGAGTATCACCCCATTCCAGTTCCTCAAATCTATGGTTACTCCAATTTTTCTGAGGGTGGTGAGCCTGCAAAAACATTAAGAACTCTTCTTCCTCACCACCCTGCAATATGCCAAGTCCCTGCACAGTAAGTACTTTTTCTAGAGGGTCTTGAATTCTAAAATCATCAAAACTTTCAGAGGTAACCACATCATTAATATCCTTAGCTTGAATAAAATTACAAGAAGCAAATGATGAGGGATTTTTTAATGAGTTCAAAACTTGAAATACAACTTCCTCATCTCCAAGTCTCAAAGTCAATTTTCCCTGTTGTACATCAATTAAACTTTTACCTGTAGCTAAGAAAGGGCGCCCCAAAATAATTGGGACTTCCTCATCTTCTTCCATATCCAAAACAACAAAATCAGCAGGGAAAATAAACTTATCAACTTTAACTAAAACATCTTCCACCACTCCACGTGGGTGGGCAATGGATCTATCAGCTAGGTGCAAAGTGATGTTAGTAGGATGGGGTTCCTGCAAACCAAGCTTTCTAAAAACAGAAAAAGGCATCAAATTTATACTTGCTCCTAAATCACATAAAGCCTTTTCAAAATGAGAGTTACCAATTGTACAAGGGATAGTAAAACTACCTGGATCTTTAAGCTTAGGTGGTAACTTTTTTAGAACTATAGCAGAACATTCCTCATTAAGCCTAACTGTCTCAAAGCCTTCTAACTTCCTCTTATTGGAAATAATTTCTTTTAAAAATTTGGCATATTTAGGCATTTGAGCAATAGCTTCAGCAAAAGGAATGTTGATATGCAATTTTCTAAATATTTCAAGAAATTTAGCAAATTGCTTATCATGCTGCTCACTTTTAAGTCTTTGAGGATAAGGAACATTTACCTTTGCTTGCTCATATTCTTCCCTTTCCTTTTTGCTTTTCTCAGAAGTGCTCCCCTTAGTAGGAGCTTGTATTTCCTTCTCGGGCGCCAGCCCATCTTGATTGTTTTCTCGAACCAGCTCCTTGCCACTCCTAAGAGTGGCAGCCTTGCAATGCTCATTTCTTGGATTAGGCTCAGTTTGGGTAGGCAGTGAGCCTTGAGGCCTTTGAGATAACATAGCAACGATGTTTGAAAGTTGGCTACCTATGGCTCCCTCCAAGCTTCCAATTTTGTTGTTCATGGCTCCAATTTGGCTCTCCAAGCTTCCAAATTTCTTCTCAAATGTTTCAAATTTTCCATTTGTCTGCTCCATAAACCTTGCCAACACATCATTGGTATCCAACTTCTTCTCCTCTTGCCTTTGCACATGTGGAGGCTTATAGGAGCTTGAGTTTTGCTCTTTTTGTTGTCCTCCCCAAGAGAAATTTGGGTGATTTCTCCAACCCGGATTGTATGTGTTTGAATAAGGGTCATTCTGGCTCCGGTTGGAATTCTGAACATAATTGGCCTCTTCAGTTGAAGTTGCGAGCCGGCCCTGTGCTTTTATCAGATCTTCAATAGATTGTAACCTGTCATCAGTCCTGTCCATGTAATTGGCTAAAACACCCATGCACGGATGTCCAACCTTTTCCATGTATCTAACTAAAGAATCTTGCATGCCAGGCCTTAAGTCACTTTTCTTCTGACCAAGATAGTTGGCTTCTTCAGTTAGGCCTCCCCAGGGATTATTTGTGATATCACTTGTGGAGGTAACTATGGGAGTAGATTGAGCTTGTACCTTCATCAAAGATTGCATCTGTTTAGAGAGAGCATCCAGCTTTATGTTAATACTAGTGTCATCGTCAACCTTGTACATTCCAACTGATTTCTTAATGTGTCTGTCACTAGTTTCCCATTGGGCATTATCGGCTGCTATCTCTGCAATTAAATCATACACTGTCGCAGGTTCTCCATTCATCAGAGAGCCCCCGCAAGCCATATTAATAATTCCCCTATTTTGAGAAGATAATCCGTTACAAAAATATTCAAGCAATTGCCACTTCTCAAATCCATGATGTGGACAACTTCGGAGTAAGTCTTGAAATCTTTCCCAAGCTTCATGTAAAGATTCTTGCTCAAGTTGAGCAAAGCTGATTATTGCACCTCGAATCTTAGTAGTCTTACCTGGAGGAAAATATTTGGTCAAGAATTTCTGCTTCAGTTGGTCCCAAGTGGTAATGGACTCAGCAGGTTGAGAGTCTAGCCAAGCAGATGCCTTGTCAGCCAATGACCATGGAAACAATCTCACTCTAATTGCATCAGGAGGGACACCATTACAAATTACTGAGTCTGCCACCCTCAAGAAGTTTCTAAGATGGGTGTGAGGGTCTTCTGTTGGTGCACCTCTGAACATAGTAGAATTCTGAACCATTTGAATTAAGCTTGGTTTGAGCTCAAAATTAGTAGCTTGCATAGGTGGATTGACTATGCTTGTAGTGATATTTGCTGTTGGAGTAAAGTAGTCCCGAAGAGTTCTTCTCGGATTGGCAGCCATCACTCTTGTCTCTTTTCTTATCCTTCGAGCAGTTCTTTCAATTTATGGATCAAAAATCAAAATAGGCTCTTGGGAGCGGGTGAGCATGCACGAGTAATAAAAATAAAACTAACAAATAAAATTAAAATAAATATTTTTTTTTCTTTTTATTAAATTAAAATGAAACAAAGTAGAACAAGAAATAAATAAAAAAAAGGTCTAAAGCAATAAAAAATCTTTTTCGTTTAATATTATTAAATTAATCCCCGGCAACGGCGCCAAAAATTTGTTGCGTTAGAAACACACTTGAGAGCAAGTGTACTCTCTTGCAGAAGTAGTATAAAAAGTATCGTCTCCACAGGGATTAATTAATAAGTACCAAACTACTTAAAATTAATTATTATTTAGACTAACGAATATTGGTGATTGTAGAAACTAAATTGCGAAGAAATAAATAACAAGAATTTAAATGGAAAAGTTCGATCAATGGAGAGAAGCCTAGGGTTTCGGTTTCACTTGCTAGCTTCGATTCCTCTATGTCTAATTCTACCTGAATTCCCTTATTTTATTCAATTACCAATCCCTTTACTAAACCTATTAATCCGTTTGGTCATTCGTGATTAATATTCTTTTCCCTAAATTAATCCTAGTTTGGTCATGCTAGAATTTAAATTTAAGAAAAGCATGAAGTACAAAAAGGTTTATTGATTGGAAGACTAAATTAAAGTTTGGTCATTCTCTAATTATAGTCTCAATTATCCTATAGGTCCACCAACTAGTTGTAGTACGGTCGCTAATCAACTAATTGATTATAAACATGCAAAGGTTGTCAATCCTAATTATGTAATAAAGCAATAGGATAATATTAATTGAATAAACATTGGGAATTCAAAATATAAATTAAAACATAAAAAGGTCTCTAATCAAGCAAGATCCACCTAAGACCCTAGAAAAGAATTTAGCTATTCATAGTGTTCAAGAACAATGAAACAAAAATAAAAGTCATGAATTACAGAAGATGAAAATAACCCGGAGACAGAGTAAATTCTGATCCTGTATTCAGTTCTTGTATTCTTCTCCACAGCTCTCTCACGGTGTCAAGAACGGGTACCGAAAACTCTCTTCTCTCCTTGCCGGCGCTACTGTAGGTGTGAGTCTCTTCTTTTTCTTTTCGTCAGGTGGATATGCGGCGCTGTTTCTTAATTCTTGCGTTCGTCACCACTCCAAAGCTAGCCCCCCCTATTTATAATTGTTATCTAGGGTTATGTGCAATTGTCCGTGATTTCTTTCTTTCTTCTCACGTCATGCACAGATTCTTTCTTTTCCTTCAAGATATGGGCCTAGATTACTATTCTAGCCCAAACATATCTTTATTTTATTGGACCGTCTTCTTTCTTGCCTTTCTAATAAAAATCAACAATTAAGCCATAAGGCCTTAGTCTTCCTTCGCTGGATATAATGCCCATCAGCAGTATTGGGCTTTCTTTCTTCAATTGCAGCTTCTTTTTAATTAGACAGACCCTTCTTTCATTCACAGACTTTCTTTTTCTCTGACCATTTATATATAAAATTTAGATTTTATCTTTCCTGCAAAATAAAGAGCAAATAAGTCATTTATCTAATTAAGTGGTGGTAATTGATCTAAAAGTGACCCAAATATATATAAAAAAAATGCACTAAATTAGAGTTTATTAATCTAACATTGCTGCAGCAATCAATATCCCAGCAATTGATTCTAAGTAACAATGGAGGCACGAAAACTTGAGGCTATGTCTATACCTCAGGAATTCGGCTTAACCTAATTCTGGGGGTGAGAGCCTTTATATAGGGAAGGCCTTGGGATGAGAGAAACCCTAAATGGTGGAGGCACATTTTGTCCTTTTCAAGGCACAATGTCCTTTTTGCCCAAAACCCTAGGTCATTCACGCATCATCAATGATTGGCACGCACACCCACGCATGACACACGCTGACAGTTGTCCTTGCCTTGATTTCCGTGTTTCTTGCTACATTCTCTCTCATGTTGTGCATTTAGGCATTGCTGCCACAATAGGTGCTGCAGCAATTAAACAAACACATTAAACCACAATTGGGCACCAAAGTGCCCATTAATAACATAATTAAGCTTGCACCTTTAATTATTCTAAACTAACATATTTACAACATTAATCACTAAATTACTTGAGAATTAACAATGATTTAAGCTTGAAATAAGAGGTAATAACAATCATATTTGATTGTTATCACTTTACCATTCCATTTTCAATAGGCAAGCTCTATACAGGTAGTGCATTGTGTGATCTAGGTGCAAGTATTAACTTGATGCCTAAATCAATCTTTACACAACTAGGAATTGGTAATGCTAAACCTACAACTGTAACTTTGTCACTAGCAGATAGGTCAATAGCTTACCTAGAAGGAATAATTGAAAATGTACTGGTAAAGGTTGACAAATTTATATTTCCTGCAGATTTTGTTATCCTTGACTTTGTTGCAGATAAAGATGTACCAGTGATTCTTGGAAGATCATTCCTAGCAACAGGAAAAACATTGATAGATGTTCAAAAAGGAGAACTGACCATGAGAGTAAATGATCAAGAGGTGACTTTCAATGTGATGAATGCTATGAAGTATCCTGCAGAAGAAAAAGAAGAATGTTCAGCAATCATCTCTCTTGACCATTTAGTACAAAAACAATTCAACAAGCAGTATGACCACCTCACTAGTGCACTTGCACCAGATGCAGCTGCACTACCAGAAGAAGAATTGTCAGAAAAAGGTATACTGTCAAAGGAAGAATCAACACCTAAGGTATGGGCTAGAACTTATGAATCTCTTAATTTAGAAAATCCCAACCTTAAAAAGAATTTACCATCAGTTGAACAACCTCCTAAACTAGAGTTGAAAGAATTGCCAAAACATTTGAAATATTATTTTTTAGGAAAAGGTAATACTCTACCAGTGATTATTGCATCTGATCTATCCCTAGAACAGGAGAATGATCTCATAAATACCTTAAAAAAGCGTAAAAACGCTATAGGTTGGCAAATGGCAGACATAAAAGGAATTAGCCCTTCAATTTGTATGCATAGGATAATTTTAGAAGAAAATTCTAAAAATAGCATAGAAGGACAAAGAAGGCTAAATCCAATTATGAAAGAGGTTGTTAAGAAAGAAATTATAAAATGGCTAGATGCTGGAATCATATACCCCATATCAGATAGTGCATGGGTTAGCCCTGTACAATGTGTTCCTAAGAAAGGGGGTGTAACAGTCATAGCCAATGAAAAAAATGAGTTGATACCAACAAGAACTGTCACAGGGTGGAGAATTTGTATGGATTACAGAAAACTCAATAAGGCCACAAAGAAGGATCATTTTCCTTTGCCTTTCATTGATCAAATGCTAGATAGGTTAGCAGGAAAAGAGTTTTATTGTTTCTTAGATGGTTATTCAGGTTACAATCAAATTGCAATAGAACCTAAGGATCAACAGAAAACTACTTTTACATGCCCCTATGGCACCTTTGCATTTAGAAGGATGCCTTTTGGTTTATGTAATGCACCTGCCACCTTTCAAAGATGCATGATGTCTATATTTTCTGACTTCATTGAGCAATCAATGGAAGTTTTCATGGATGATTTTTCAGTTTTTGGAGAAACATTTCCTTTATGTTTATCAAATTTAGAAAAAATTCTCCAAAGATGTGAAGACACCAATCTTGTGCTCAATTGGGAAAAATGTCATTTTATGGTACAAGAAGGCATTGTACTTGGACATAAGGTATCAAAGAAAGGATTGGAAGTAGACAAGGCTAAAATTGAAGTCATTGACAAATTGCCACCTCCATCAACAGTTAAAGGAATAAGGAGTTTCTTAGGCCATGCTGGCTTCTATAGAAGATTTATCAAAGATTTTTCAAAAATTTCTAAACCATTGTGTAATTTGTTACAACAAGATACACAATTCAACTTTAATGAATCTTGTATGGAAGCATTTCAAAAGCTTAAAAAGGCACTGATAACTGCACCAGTGATAGTAACACCAGACTGGAGCAGGCCCTTTGAATTAATGTGTGATGCTAGTGACTTTGCAGTAGGAGCAGTCCTGGGGCAAAGGTATTGTTGCACCCCGAAAAATCCGGATTGGACCTTTCATCGTACAACGTGAAAATCTGTGAAGCCGCCATCAACATTTTTTATTTAGGGACCAAAACATTGAAAAAGGGTCCTTTTTTAAGGGGGGTGGTCCTTTGAGAACTAGAGATGTAGGTTCGGGGGTCGGTTAGGTGTGGGGAAGGTATTAGCATCCCACACCTCCTTTCTACCGAAAGGGAACCTTTAACTTGATGTGCGGTTTTGACAGAGTTGATTTGAAACAATTCGTTCTACTTCTTTTTTATTTGAGAAAAGTGTTTTTGAAAACGGGGGAAAAGAAGAATCTTTTTATTATTTTTTAAAAGTGTGCTTGACGGGATGTGACCCGCTCCTACGTATCTCCCGGTGCGATGGAGAATTCAAAGCTTACGTAGTTCTCTTCTTGTTTTGAAAAGGCTCTTTTGTTTTTAGCTTTTTAGTTTTTAGGTGTTTTTTGAAATAAGACTCGAGTGTTCACTAATACCAAGCAAGCAATGGCTTCGAGTGGTTTTCATTACTAACTCGAAAGAAAATAAGTTGAAACCGATAATCAAACAAGCAATGGCTTCGAGTGGTTATAAGTAACAACGTTTTTATTTTATCCTTTTTTGCAAATGAGGCGAGCATCGGTGATAATCATCTAGCAAAGGCTTAGGACAATTACCACTAATGACTCGTGTTGTTTTTGGAATTGAATTGGGTTCGCATGTATTTAAGGTTTGGGAGCTTTCATGATAATCAAACAAGCAAAGGCTTCGAGTGACTACCACTAATAACTCCTCATTAGTGATCAAACAAGCAGAGGCTTCGAGTGGCCACTAATGATTTTGTTTATGAAAAACTTAGGGTTTAAGCTTGGAAAAGAAATTGGTCTTAATTTGTTAAAGACATAGTTTAGAAAAGAAGTTTGAAAGCAATTTGATTTTTGGAAAGGAGTTTTGGAAAACTAGTAGAACATTTTCAATCAAGTTCCAAGTCAATAACCAAAATGCAAATTGCTAAACTACAATTCATGCAATGATCTAAACTAGTAACCATTTTCATGTCAAGTTGTTTAGAAAAGAAAACAATGAATGCAAGAAAGTTCATAGATGCAAGCATAGCACATTCATTGAGAGCATGTTATCAAGCAAGCAACAACATAGACAATTTGCAACTTACCCTTTCATGTTGAAAACATCTCATTACAACATTTGAATACACAATGCATGAATAGGCAAAGATGAACCTAGACTACACATATCATGTCACAATACATAGATAGGCAAAGAATGAACCTAGATTGCACATCTTATTGAAGATGCATGGCAAGAAATGAACCTAACTAGGCATTTATGACACAACATGTGAGTAGGCAAGGAAGTTACGAAGCACAAGTGAATTCAAACATTTAATGAATCACTTGCAAAATCCTAGGGAATTCACATCAACATTTGACATAAGCAACAATGTGGTATCATTTTGATGGCATCAACATTTAGCATATTTCTACAATCAACCACATGAAAGGAATAAGTTGGAAAGGGCATTTACCTCAAGTAAGATCATTAGCAAGCCATGAAAAATCAATTTGACATTTTATTTAGCAAGCATATGCAATTAAGGTGTTGAATCCCTTTAGGTAATCTTTAACACTTGGGATATGCACAAGTGCATAAGTGTCAAATCCTCTTACCAAATCATCAACACAAACATGATTTTCAAAGCAAGCAACAAAAACAAGCACAAACCCTAATTATCTCATGAAATGCGACACCAACATAGAGCTAAAACCTCATTTTATTCTTTGAAAGCAACAAAATCATGCAAGCAAATGACATAGATCAAGCTTTTTGGCAAGGATTCACATGATTAAGCAAAGGAATGCACTAAAATCACGCAAACTCTAATTTTTCTACAATATGCGAAATGAAACATAATCCCAAATCACAATTTTATTCATGAAAATGCAAGCACAAAATGAAAATAGCACAAGCACACAATTTATTCCAAGAGAGAGATGCATTTCAAGCATCCAAACCTCCCAAAGTGTTTGTCAAAATGCTTGAAACACATCTCTCATTCAACAACAACAATTATATCAACATTTCAACATAAAATAGAGCACTAAAATGCAAAGAAATGCTTGATATGCAAAAATAGATTGATGATCTACATTTTTTATGCTAAAATTTTGATGATGTTAAGATTGAGAGTATACCTCAACTCCAAGCTAGAATAGCAAAAGAAATAAGGTGAATGAACACTAAACCACTTGAATCAACCCTCTAATCTTCAATCTTGAGCTTTATTCTTGAGATTTGAAGATGGATCTTTGAAGAGAATGCAAGGATGATGAAGGATTTAGGACTAGAATGTTGATTTGAAGTGAAAAAGTGAAGAAATGAGGTGAGGGAATGAGGAGGTGTATTCGGCCAAGAAGGGAGAAGAGGAGAGGCTAGGTTTTTGAGTGTGAATTGTGAGCCAAAACCTTAAATCCAAGCTAAGGAATGACTAATATGAAGAACAAGACCACAAATCAACTTGAATCTTCACCAAACTTCAATGAAACCCACGAAATGCTTGCTTAAAAATGCCCTTTGATGATGCAAGCTTGAATTAAATTAGGAGAGAAGGAAGATATATGAAGTAGGAATGGAAATGAGGTGAGAAAATGGTGATTTGGTGAAGGAGAAGTGAAGAATTGATGGAGGAAGAAGGTGGTATGATTTCGGCCAAGAGAGGGAATTAGGAGAGGGAGTTGTGTGCTAGGGTTGTGTGAGTGAAAATGAGGCCAAAAGTTGTAAGGGGTGAGGTTAATAGGGTATTTATAGAAGGCATCTAGGTTTGAGGGTATTTAGGTCAATATGCACTAGTTGTGCTCTAGGATTTGATTTTAATTTTGAATCAAAGGCTAGGATTGAGGCTCACATGGATTGAGGACATTGAGAAAACACAAAATGAGAGAATAGAGAGGGTGAAATTCGAAATAGCAAGGGAGAGTGGTGCCCAAGTTTTGCAAGTTGTCATCTTGTACTATTGTACTATTATATGACCATTCTATTATCCCTTCATTTTTGATTATTCTTCTTAGGATAATTGTACAAAAATACACCCAATTTAGGCCACATACAAGGTATCTTGAGGAATATGCCATTTTATGAGATCACCATGACCAAAAATATCATAAAAACCTCATCTTGAAATTTTTGTAGAATATTCCTTTTTGATGCCTTTTTTGAATTTGAATTTTCATGCAATTGCGTGCATGTTTGCGCAAAAAATATATGACCAAGGGTGTCTTGCTTCAAATAATTTCCTCTAAAATTGCACAATGATTTTTTGATGAAAAACTATCTTATTTTTGACAATGACCAAAATACCCTTTTGCCCTAAAAACCTTGTTTTTTAACAACAAATGCATTTCCACTCTAACAATGAATTTAAAAGCCCTAGAATGACTTTTAAAACCCAAAAATGCATGCACAATGCACTTCACTCTTCAAAATAAAACCACACTTCTCAATTTATTTATTTTTTTGCGAAAAATTAGGGTTTTAAACCTAGGCGGACAAAATTAGGGTATGACAGGTATGATAAAATCTTTCATTCAATTTATTATGCTAGCAAAACCTTAATTGAAGCTCAAATGAATTATACTGTGACAGAAAAAGAACTATTAGCAGTGGTATTTGCATTTGATAAGTTTAGATCTTACTTGGTTGATACTAAAGTAATTGTCTATACTGATCATTCTGCCATCAAGTACTTGCTTGCAAAGAAAGATGCAAAACCAAGGCTAATTAGATGGGTTCTCCTCCTTCAAGAATTTGATCTTGAAATCAGAGATAAGAAGGGGGTGGAGAACCAAGTAGCTGACCATTTATCTAGGTTAGAAAACGAGAATGCAGGTACACAAGAAATCAAGGACAATTTTCCAGATGAAAAATTGTTAGCAATAACCTCAAATACATCCAGTGCAGCTGCACTGCATGCAGGTGCACCACATGCAGATACACCATGGTATGCTGACATTGTTAATTACCTTGTGAGTAAAATTGTACCAGTAGACATGAGCTATCAACAGAAGAGGAGGTTCTTTCATATAGTAAAACAATACTATTGGGATGATCCTTACTTATACAAGATGTGTCCAGATCAAATAATGAGGAAGTGTGTATCAGAAACAGAAAAACAAGCAGTACTCCTGCACTGTCATGCTGCACCTTATGGAGGTCATTTTGGAAGTCATAGAACAGCTGCTAAGGTATTACAATCAGGTTATGTCTGGCCTACTTTGTTTAAAGATACTTATTCTTTGGTTAAAATCTGTGATAAATGCCAAAGAAGTGGAAATATATCTGCTAAACATGAAATGCCCAGAACCAATATTTTAGAAATTGAACTTTTTGATGTTTGGGGCATGGATTTCATGGGGCCATTTCCACCTTCTTTTGGAAATCAATATATTTTAGTAGCTGTTGATTATGTTTCTAAGTGGATTGAGGCAGTAGCATTACCTAACAATGATGCCAAATCAGTTAGTAAATTTTTACAGAAAAACATTTTTACAAGATTTGGCACCCCAAGAGCTATCATCAATGATGAAGGTTCTCATTTTTGCAATAAACTAATTGAAAATCTTCTTGCAAAATATGGGATCAAACATAAAATTGCCACTGCCTATCATCCACAAACAAGTGGACAGGCTGAACTATCCAATAGGGAAGTTAAAAGAATGCTTGAGAAAATGGTAGGACCAAATAGGAAAGATTGGTCTTTACATTTAGATGAAGCATTGTGGGCATATAGAACTGCATTTAAAACACCATTAGGAATGTCCCCCTATAGGTTAGTCTATGGCAAAGCATGCCATTTACCTGTTGAGTTAGAAAACAAATCTTATTGGGCCATAAAAAAGCTGAACTTTGATCTCAATAAGGCAGGTGAAGAAAGGTTTTTGGAACTAAATGAGTTAGAAGAATTTAGACATTTCTCATATGAAAATGCTAAAATTTATAAAGAAAAGACCAAGTTATGGCATGATAAAAAAAATTCAGAGGAGAGAGCTTAAGGAAGGAGGATTGGTCCTATTATATAATTCTAGGTTGAAATTATTTCCTGGAAAATTAAAGTCAAGATGGTCAGGACCCTTCCAACTAGTTAAAATATACCCTCATGGTGCAGTGGATTTATATGATGCAAAATCAGATACCACTTTCAAAGTGAATGGTCAGAGAGTAAAAATGTACTATGGTGAGCATGTGGTGAGAGATAAAGGCACCACTTATTTCAAGAATCCTTGAGAAAGAAATGAAAAAGTCAGGCTGTAAGGACTCTTAAAACAAGCGCTTGTGGGAGGCAACCCATAACTTTTTGATAAATATTAGTATTTTTTGTGCAATTTGATTTTTTTTAAGTGTTTTGTAGGAAACATGTATTGGTGCAGCTGCACCTCATGCACCTGCACTTCATGCATCTGCATTGCGTGAAAATCCACTGTTTTAGGCACTTACATCCTTCACTCAAAATCACTTAGGAGAATAATTTTCAAAAATTGCCAGCACATCAGAGAAGTAAAATCATGACCAATGGCTAAGATGATGTGCTGTTACACCTAGTGTAACACGTGTCTTATGGCATGATAACCCACTTAAACCTAAACGGCTACTTAGCCATCACATCAATTCCCATTAACCTCTCCTCAATCCGATTTTAATAACCCACTACCCCATTAATCTAACCGTTACTTCCACATCTCTCTCGAAATCGTAAAATCATCCCAAAACTCTCATAAACACAAAACTTCTGAAACCATCCCAAAACTTCAATCATCCCTAACCTCTAGCAAATCAAACCCAGAAACTTGAAATCTTTCAAATCAAAATGGTGAGAAAGCAATCTGCTACCAAAACTTCTGGCAGTCATGCCTCAGTTGCAGAAGCATCATCAAAACCAGTTTCAAAGACAACTTCCGCAACTGCCATTGACGAAGAAAGCTCACATTTCTGAACAATGAACATGCTACCAGAACGAGGGTATAATTTAGCCAAAGCAAGCCAATCTTTCCTCTCTACAGTGGAAAATCTCAAATGGGAACTGTTTGTGCAACACAGGACCTATTACATCGAGCAATTGGTCAGAGAATTCTATGCAGGTATTCAAGATACAAAAGGAGGTAAAATTATCCCTCACTCCATTGTTAGAGGTAGAAAGGTATTCTTTGATTCTGAAAGAATTAACAATCATTTCATGTTGATTTGTGACTCTGAGGATTTTGAAAACAAAGTTAAACATTTTGGAAAAAAGGAAATGACTAAGGTCATGTCTAGAATTGCTGTTCAAGGGGCTCCTTGGGAGAAATTTACACACACTGAATTTAAAATGAAAAGTAGATATTTGATTCCAGAAGTAGGAAATTGGCATTTATTCATTGATGCCTCTATCCTCCCTACTTCACACACTTACACATTGACTAAGGAGAGATTGCTTCTCCTAGATGCAATCTTGACTGAAACCAATGTTGATATAGGTAGAATTATTTCAAGAAAAATATTGGATTTTGCTGTGAAAGATTCTGGAAATTTGTTCTACCCTTGCTTGATCACTGAGCTGTGTAGAAAACAAGGAGTTAAAATAACTGAAACAGAGCAACTACAAAGAAAGTTTCCCCCTGGTGCACTCACTGCAAATTTCAAAGAAAAGAAGAAACAAGAAGTTGGTATAGTGATACATAAGCACTTTGTGCAGAAAATGAAGGCAGTGTGGAAATTTCAGGATGAGCAGCATGATTGGCTCCAACTCAGGTTGAGAGAGATATCTGACAAGGAAACTCAATTGGAAATTCCAGTTTTTCCAAAATGGGTCTTAGAAGAAGGTGAACAGGAAGACTCAGAAGAAGAGCAAGAGGAGAGTGAGAAGGAGATAAGAAAACCAAAAAGAAAGAGAGGAGGTAAGAAAGATTTGAAGGGAAAGAAAAAATTGAGTGAGGAAGAACCTATAGTGGAGAGTGAAGAAGACACTGAGGAGGATGAGGATCTGCAGAATGTGGTAAACCAAATAGACAAAGATGAGGAGGAAGATGAAGAAGAAACTGACTTTGAGGAGGAAGAAGTTGAAGAAGATATTACTATGGAACAGGTGGCAAGACAAAAGTATGCTAAAAGAACAAGAAGGCAACAACAACCACCATCATCACCCAAATCACCACATCAAAAATCACCTCATCAGAAATCACCACCCACACACACCTCACCACCTAGACAAAAATCACCTACACCTACTCAAAATGACCCTGAACCAGAAAAAGAAAGTGACAACCCCACAAATGATCCATCAGAATCAGAATTTCAACCACCAATTCCAACAAAACAAACCTCAACTGACCCAATCATCACCCCTGTGAACTTAACAATTGAAAAAGAAACTGTTTTGCAGGTTATTGAAGAAAACCAGCCTGGTGAAAAAGAAACAAGTGCAGAGGAGGAAAGAGCTGGAGAACCTGATAAACCAGCAGTTGGTGCAATTGCATGTGATGCACCTGCATCTCATGCAGCTGTATCCCAACAAGCGCCTACGGTGACTGCCATTTCAACTGACCCCAATGCTACAATTGAACTTGTGCTGCAGGAACTTGATGCAAAGAGGAGGGAAGAAATGAGCAACACCCAGAAATTCTTTAAAAAGGCAGTTGGAGTTGCAAGGAATGAGAAGGAAAACCCTAAGGCAAGTAAATGTGAAGTTGTTAGTGAAGGAAAAGCTGCAGAGAAGCTCCCCCAGGAAAATCCAAAGGTAACAGATGCAGGAACAATTAAAGAACCTGCCCAAGAAGACCAACCTGAAGCTGCTAAGGACCCAAAGCAACCAGCCATGGATGAGCCAATTGCTGTTGACAAACTAGCTGATGCAACTGCATCTGATACAGCCGCACTGGAAAATCTTGCAGAAACAGCAACAGTAACTGATGCACCAGCATCCAAAGCAGCTGCATTAAAGCCAAAGACAAAGAAACTGAAGGTCAAGCATGCTCCAATCAGATCCAGCTCAAGGCTCAGGACTGGAGCCAAGAAAGAGTAAACTTTTAATGTTCTTTATTATGTTTTGCTATATTTTACTACTATGTTTACACTGATAGAGTCCCATCCCACATGTATTAACCCCCCCTCCCCATTTTGAACAAATCCTGCTATTTTGGCTACTCAACTTAGAGCAGTGAGGACACTGCTCACTCTTAAGTTGGGGGAGGAGAACTTCATGAAAACATTATGCATGTGTGGTAGTATGTTTAATTATAACTAAAGTGTGTTGTTCTAGTATCTGTATAGTGTTGTTTTAGTATCTGTATTAGTATTTATGTCTATGTTCAAAATGTTGTTTTCAAAAGTCCATCTTTCAAAAACAGCAGCTATAATTAGGATTTGATGATTTTGAAGCATGATCAGCTTAAATTTATTTTCCACTGAAACTTTGCATGGCTTGATTGAATCAATTTTCAATGATGAAGAAGAGAAAAAGAAAAAGCCCATGATTTTTCAAAAATAACCAAGGTTATTATCACTCCACCACATGAACTGAATTTCAAAAGGAACCTTGCTATTTTTTAAAAGCTATCTGATGCAAGAGGAAATTTTTAGAAAGCTAAGGTCAAAAACAAATTTTTAGTAAAAATATAGAAGAGCATAAAGACTTAAGTTTGGGGGAGTTTTCATGAATACAAAGGCTATGGTATGAAAAATTTAGAGTGGTCAATACAATAGGTTAGCCCAAATACTACCAAAAATTACTCAAAAAAAAAGCTATATTGCCTAAGTCATTAAACTGTACCTGTTCCAAAAGTGCATTTGGTCAAGAAAAAGAAGAAAAGAAGACAGAACTGATCAAAGAAAAAAGTATGCATAAGGAGGTCAGTGAGGAGGGCAATATGTGCAACAAATATTCAAAAGTAGTATCCAGTGCAGCTGCACTTAATGCACCTGCATCGTCATAACACAGTGTACCTGCACTGAAGAAAAGTGATGCACCTGCATTGAAGAAAAGTGATGCACCTGCACCTCATGCATTTGCATCAAGAAAAAGAACCACCAAAAACAGAAAAATTGTATTGATCCAACAGTTTTGAAATACCCACTCAAGCCCTTTGTTGTACTTAAAGCCCTTCAAGTCTTGGGAATTTTGTGAGTCTAATCTATATTTTGAAACCTCTTGTGTTTTGACCGAACGTAATCTAGAAATTTCCAAAGGTTAAAGAAAAACTTTTTATCTAGTTTGGAACTGATTGATTTTCAGTGAAGCGCACACTCACATAAATGAGTTCTAATAACTTTGGATGTTTTGGAATTTCAGAAGCACAAAGTCAAAATTTCTGAGAAAAGAAGTTCATTCAGTTATGCATTTTTATCTTGAAATTTTTTGAAAAGATATGAGCTGATCTGTTCTTCTTAATTATAGAAGTCTATTGTAGTTTTCTTTCTTGTCATTACTTGAGGACAAGCAACAATTCAAGTTTGGGGGTGTGATATCTCTATTTTATATAGAGTTATTTATACAACTAAACCTAAATAAATTGTTGAAATCAAGTATAAATTAAGTAAATATCATAGAAGAAATTAGATAAACAACATTAAAGGATAAAGCAAGTGGTAATTCACAATATTAAGCATGATGTCTAGATATTGGTATGTTTGATATGTTTGTGAGTATTTTCAGATAAGGCATCTACATTGGAAGAACACAATACACAAAGTAAAAGATTTCATCCAAATCATCCAGTGCACCTGCACTACATGCACCTGCACTTGATGCACCTGCACTGCATGCAGCTGCACCATTCTGCGAATGGTAGAAAAAGGCCAACACCGGAAGCACCTCAAACCAAAAGAAGACAAAGGCACCTCCAAATGACATTATAGCTGATCCAAAATCACATGGGGCACATGGAAACTTTATAAAGGAGGCGCCCACAATGGATGACCACTTGAAGAAATCATTTCATGAACCATATGGCAAGCTCTAATTGGACCACTCTTGATATTTGAGTATGAAACTCAAATTGCTTTTTCAAAGGCTGAAAAGTAACCATGGTTTGGTTAACTCAAATCAGCAAGGAAACCTCACTTGAAGGAAAGCTCAAAGCCTATATAAAGACCTTCATTCTTCACTTGGAAAAGCATCTAATATCTCATATATCAAATAATCTCTTTTTCACATTTCTACACTTTTAGAATTTCTTGTACTTTTATTTTCAAGTTTTTAGTTCTAATTTCTTAGATAGTGAGAAGGAGAAAAGGAAGGAATTGACGACTTCTCCATTCTCTTCTTCATAAATATAGAAAGAAGATCAGTGCACCTGCATTGCTTGATGCAAGAAAGCTTCAATATTGTAAACTCTACTTTGTTGTTCTTTCTTGATAATTTCCATCACCTCAATATGTTTTATTCAATCTCTTTTCATCTTGCAATGTCTATCATGAGCTAAGTTCCTTTAGTTGAGATATGCTAGTCTTATAATGATCTTTTGAGAAAATTAAGTGTTATTTGTGTGTTGCATGTACTTTGATTCTTGTGTTATACTACATCCATCTTATTTTAAGGTTGATCGCTTAAAATGAGTAGAGTTATATTCACAGACATGGTTTATAACTAGAAATCAAGAATCAATAGGGGTAAGTGTTTAATAAAGCCTTTATTAACTTGTTTTAATAAAAGAAGCTTGTTAATTCCATGTTAGTTTTAGAAATAGGATAACATAGCCCTTAGGATTAAATCAGCAAGTATTTCAAGGTCAAGAGTGAATTTATTTAGCACACCTAGACATAGGAAGCTTGTAAAACAACTTTTGAAATAGTAGCTGAAATGCACACAACTGATGCAGCTGCATCCAGTGCACCTGCACCACACGAATGCACTTAACACTTAAAAGAAAGTTATTTGATGAAAGCATCTCAACTATATTTCTCCACTGATTTCCTCTCTATTGTTTATTGTCATCTTAACTTCATTTCAACTTCAACGAAAACCAAACATTCTGAATAGTGTAGTTGCACTAATTTGCATTTCTTTACAACAATACATTAAGAATAATCCAATCTCTGTGGGTTCGATCTTTTTATACTACTTGTTTGTGACTGTGTATACTTGCACACGTTTTTCACACACCAGCCGTACAGAGGAACAGTTCTCACCGGGTTCAATGGTGCCTCGACAACCCCCATAGGACGGCTAGAGCTGATGGTGACCTTTGGAGATGATACTGAAGAGAATCCCCTCTGCAGGACAGTCAGAGCGGATTTCATCGTTTTGCCGTGCAAATCGGTCTATCAGTGTATCATTGGGCGGCCAACCCTTGCCCGTTTAGAAGCAGTGTCGTCAACCGTCCATCTGAAGATGAAGTTCTACACCAAATCTGGAGAGGTCGCAACTGTCTCTGCAGACTTACTGTCCGAAAAGCGAGCATTCCTCCTGGGACTAAAGGAAAAAGGTAAAAAAGTAGCACGAGAAATAGAAGAAGCAATGAAAGGTAGCGGACAAGTGAATTTGGCAGATCTTGATGCTCGCTGGGACCCCGATAGTGAGGAGGAAGAAGGAGACGACCTTTTGACCAAAGAATTGAAGAACAGAATCAAGCGACCAGAGCCAGATGGAGAGTTTTGTCACGTGCAACTAGGGGACGACCCAAAGAAGACAATCAAGATTGGAAAGAATCTCTCCCCTGAGACTCAAGACGAGCTCGTCCAATGCCTAAAAGACCACGCGGATCTGTTTGCCTGGAGCGCGGCGGACATGCCCGGAATTCCCCCGCAAGTGGCATGTCATCACCTAGCAGTCAACCAGGAGCGAAATGGGTTGCCCAAAGGAGGAGAGTTCAGAAAGAAGATAAGGCGCGAGCAGCGTCTAAGGCCGTTGAGGACTTGCTCGATGCAGGCTTCATAAAAGAAATAAAATACACTATGTGGCTGTCTAATGTCGTCTTGGTTAAAAAGGCAAATGGCAAATGGAGAATGTGCGTAGACTATACTGACCTCAACCGAGCGTGCCCGAAGGACGCTTTTCCCGTCCCCAGCGTTGATCGTCTAGTAGATAATGCGAGTGGATACAAAATCTTATCCTTCCTGGACGCCTATTCTGGGTACAATCAAATTGCCATGCATCCACCAGATCAAGAGAAGACCGCATTCATGACGGACAAGGGAAATTTCTGTTATAGAGTAATGCCTTTTGGGCTGAAGAACGCGGGAGCGACCTACCAGCGCATGATGAACAAAGTTTTTCACGATCAGATAGGGAAGATGGTGGAAGTATACCTGGACGATATGATTATCAAAAGTAAGCAAGATCGAACACACATAGATGACTTAAGAGAAGTGTTCAAATAAGTCAGAAAAAATTCGTTGAGATTCAACCCAGAAAAGTGTACCTTTGGGGTAAGGGCCGGCAAATTCCTTGGATTCTATCTCACCGAAAGAGGGATTGAAGCCAACCCAGACAAATGTCGAGCAGTGACCGAGATGAAGCCGCCAACGACCAAAAAAGAGATACAGAAGCTAAATGGCATGATTGCCGCTCTCTCACGATTTGTGTCCAAAGCCGCAAACAAATCCTTACCTTTGTTCAGATTGTTGAAGAAAGAGATCGCGTTCGACTGGACGCCCGAATGCGACCAAGCCCTCGAACAACTTAAGGCGGCCTTGGCAGAACCACCGATCTTGACAACTCCTAAGCCCGGGGAAACGCTTTATCTATACCTATCCATCACAGACGAGGCTTTGGCCGCTGTTTTGGTACGAGAAGAAGGAACGAAGCAAAACCCGGTCTACTTTGAGAAGTTGGCTTTAGCTCTAGTCGTATCCGTTCAAAGATTGAGGCCATATTTTGTAGCCCACCAGGTCGCTCTGAGAACCGACCAGCCGATCAGACAGATTCTTCATAGACCTGATTTGGCAGGAAGAATGATCAAGTGGGCGGTAGAGTTATCCGAATTTGGAATCAAATACGAACCCAGGTCGACCATTAAGGGACAAATCTTGGCCGACTTTGTTGCAGAATTGACTCCAGGAACAGAGGACCTGGTCCACGACATATGGACGTTGCATGTTGATGGATCGTCCAACGGCAAGGGAAGCGGAGCTGGCTTGATCCTTGAGAACGAGCAAGGAACGACGATCGAGGTCTCCTTGTCTTTCTCTTTTCCAACGTCCAACAATCAGGCTGAATACGAAGCCTGTTTGGCTGGGTTGTTGCTCGCTCGGGAATTCAATGTAAAGAAAGTGGAACTCAGATCAGACTCGTTGTTAGCAGTATCCCAGATCAAAGACATCTTTTCGGCCAAAGACGAGATCCTCTAGAGATACATCGCAAAAGTCAAGAGTTGATGCAGGAATTCGAATACGCCGAAGTTAGGCATATCCCTAGGGCAGAAAACGCCAGGGCGGACATCTTATCCAAGCTCGCAAGTACGAAGAACCCTGGCAACCACAAAAGTGTAATACAAAAAGTTTTATCTCAACCAAGCGTAAGGCTGGAGGCCACACTGGAGCAGATGTGTATGAGATTGACTCAGCCCGAACCTGGATCGACCCTATTTTTAACTACATAAAGGATGGGGAAGAACCTGTGGACCCTAAAGAGGCTGCGCTCGTTCGAAGACGAGCAACATCCTACTCGATCATAAACTAGCAGCTCTATAGAAGGGGATTCACTATGCCCTTGCTCAAGTGCCTCCTCCCAACAAAAGCAAATTACATACTAAAGGAGATCCACGAAGGCATCTGTGGGAATCATATGGGTTCGCGAGCGCTGGCAAAAAAGGCATTAAGGGCGGGCTATTATTGGCCGACCATGGATGCGGACGCAAGAGACCTAGTGAAGAAATTTGACCGCCCCATGGCCATTCTCATGGTGGGGTATCGACTTGTTAGGACCTTTCTCACTCGCCCCTGATCAGCTGAAGTTTCTGATCGTCGCAATTGACTACTTCACCAAGTGGATCGAGGCCGAGCCACTAGCCACGATTACTTCAAGGAATTGCCTCAAGTTCGTCAGAAAGAACATCTTGGTGCGGCTTGGGATCCCCGAGGTCGTTATCTCGGACAACGGCACACAGTTCACCGACCGGAACTTTCACAAAGCCTTAGCGGAACTAGGCGTTAAACAGCGTTTTACGTCAATCGAACACCCGCAAACGAACGGGCAGGCAGAAGCAGCCAACAGAGTCGTCCTGAGGGGCCTCAAAAGAAGGCTAGATGAAGCTAAAGGGAAGTGGGCGGAAGAACTCCCTTCAGTATTATGGGCGTATAGAACGACCCCACACTCAACCACTGGGGAAGCCCCATTTAAGCTGGTCTATGGAACGGATGCACTGATTCCCGTCGAAATGGGAGAACTAAGCTGGAGAACGAACAATACTATGCAGCCATCCGAAAACGAACAGGCGACCAGAGAAGAGCTCGATCTAGTGGAAGAGCTACGGAGTAAGGCTGCCCTCAGGGAAGCGTTAGTAAACAAGCGATGGCCACAAGACACAACGCCAAGGTTGTTCCTAGAGCCTTCGAAAAAGGGCAGCTCGTCCTAAGCAGGGCAGATATTGGCCGAAGAAATGTCGGTCAAGGAAAGCTTGCCCCGAATTGGGAAGGTCCTTACCGGGTGGCGGCCAAGACGGGCAAAGGGGCGTACATCTTGCAGAATGTAGACGGAAGCATCATTCCAAATACTTGGAATGCAGCAAATCTTAGAAGATATTTCACTTGAGAGTTTGTAAAAATGTCTTGTTACTTGAACAATGAATAAAAAATCAAACGAGCGGGACACTCTTTTTCCCTACGGGGTTTTTTATCGAGGCCCGCTCGCCCGTCATTTGAATGGCGAAGGTATTTCTTAATTTGATTCTCTTTAAAAGATGTTGATCAACCCAATAACCAATTACCTCTTAAGCGAGTTAAGTTCAAACCGAGTTTGATAAACTGCTTAGGAGGAAACTTAAGCGATCTTAAGTACGAACACACCTGGTAAACGAGCTAAATCTCAAGTAGAAACTTGGTAAGCTGTTTACAGGGATCCCTATGAAGATCGGCCCAACGAGGGCTGAAACAGTATTATAAAGCCCGTAGGCCCCTAGCAAAGTAAATCAACTTAGAAAAAGTAAAGATAGTTAACATTAAAGTCTGCCCAGAGAAAGCCGGGCTCCAAAAAGCTTAGAAAAAAGGCGATCATAGAAGCACGCGGGCTCCATAAAGATTACAAGAAAACATTAAGTACACTTATTGAGAATACAAAAAAAAAAAAGGGGGCGAGTCACTCAGGACGGCTGTAGATGACTGTTTCTTCTTGGATGACGTTCCCATGCTCATCTTTCTCCGCAAGACGAACGATTTGGCCATTCCTCAAGAAATGATCGTTGCTCACGATCTCAGGGTTAATCTCCAGAGAAGGATAGCAATACTGAATCTGAGCAACAGCCTCATCGAAACGACCTTTGGCGATTGAAATAGTCATGTCCTCCAAGGCCTCTAGCTCGCCCTTGGTCTGATCCCGCTCTTCCTCGACAGCCTTTAAGTTTTCCTTTAGACTGACCACCTCCCCCTCCAGCTGATTCACCTTGGTAGATTGCTCGGTCAAACTGGCAGTAGCGGTGGCAAGTTGGGCTTCAGCATCTACCTTGGCTGTTATGGCCGCGTCACGTTTAGAAGTGACCAAGCCAAGTGCATTCTTCGTTGGTTGGAGGGCGACCTCGGCATCCTCAAGCTTTTTCTTGGTACACTCGAGTTCTGCCCGTAAATCTGTAATATGACCAAGAGCGGACTTATACTTGTCAGTTTTATCCAAAAGGTCACCCTCCAACCATAAGTTTCTAAGAAGTAAGCGCATACCTGCTTGACGGCCAGCCTCCTCAGATTTATAACGAGCAAGCTTTTGAGAAGCGGCCTGGGCAATTTTTGCAACGAACATCAGAGGGTCTGCTCAAAGGCGTTCCAAATCGACATCCTAGAGATCATCCAAATCCAAGGACGACCTCCTTGTTTCTCTTCTCTTTTGGGGAGGATCAAGATCGATCGCGACGGCGTCCACGGAATTCGGAGCCCCATCTCTCTTCTTTGAAGCCGAGTTCGTTCCCTTTTCACGAACAGGAGGTCTATGGTCGCCCTCTGCGTGGAGAGGTTGAGAAGGAGAAGCAAAGGTCACCTTCTTCTGCTTCCTTGATTTGGTCTTGGCCAAAAGAGCTTCAAAGCCTATGCCTGACATTTCAGCTGAAAAGAGAAAGGGTTAGAAGCAAGACGAGGTAGAAATGCGATCAAAGCTAACGAACAAAAGAAAGTTAAAGCACACCAAGTTTATTTTCAGCTTGCTCAGACGTCCTAAGACAAGCAAATTTGTTGCAAGGAATAACCCCTTCGGGCAGCCAAGTAACCAAGGTCTCTAGCATCAAGATACTCTCAATATCGTAATCGCTCAGCCTCCTTTGATGCCTATAATGGATGGTATCACGGTCATAGTGTGAGTGCGACCAGCCCAGAGGGAATTTCATCGAATTAATATGACCTTCAGCGTCCACAGTTCCCACCATCTCTTTAGCCCGATCATTGATTGGGACGACCTAAAGGAAAGCATGCCTCCAAGGCTTGGACGATTCGCAGAAAGGTTTGAAGAGTCTGATCGTGCCCTTTCGCCCCTTTAAAGAAACTTGTTCCCATCGTCTGGGTTCGCTCTTCATCTCCACAGTACGACTGACGTCGAATAGGGAGAAGAAAAGACGGTAATTCACTTCCCGGTCGAGCGCGGCCATTATTATCTCGAAAGACTTAACAAGCGCCCAAGCGTTGAAGTGAAGTTGAGAGGGGGCGACCCCAAGGGTTCTTAGGACGCGTCTCTGAAAGAAAGTAAAGGGAGGTCGCACCCTCAAATCTCGGAGAACATTGGTGTACATGATAAATTTCAGAGAGGTCGGGATCATGGCAGCATGCTCGTGAGCCGGCACACCCTCGGCTAGCCATTCCTGGTCGCCATAACCAATTAACTTAGTGAAAAGCGGCAACATCTCATCACCTGGTGGAAAGACTGAGCGCTCGTTGGTTATAGCCGAAGAAATCCAAGAGCGGTCATCATCAAGCCTACCCCTCCAATCGTGCTCTTCAGGCAGCACCTCATTGGTCGGAACGGGAGGAGGTGCAGGGTTCACTCAAAGAGATTGAACGGTGTCGACAGTGTTCGACGAGCGACCAGACGACGACGAAGTAGAGAGATTGGTGGAAGAGAAAGTCTCGGACGGAAGCCCGCTCGTGCTAGTATCTCCAGAGCAAGCAGCACACTCAGCCATATTTACAGATTGACGGCCGGAGATCCTAACAGTCTTCTTTGTTCGCGCCACTGCCTTACCCTGCAAGGAGAGGGAAGTCAGGCTCACCCTAAACGATGATTTGCAGAAGGGGGCGACAAGGTCGACCCCGAGCCTGACACCCCCTCCTCGCTCTATCCGACAAATAATCGAGCAAACTAAAGAAAAACGAGCAGAAAGTGCATACCTGGAATAGGAGAAAACTTCGGACTAGAATACTCTTTGATGAGCAAAATCAAGCGACCGGACGAGTGAAATCGCCTGAGTTGGAAGTCGTGCACGGGTGAGCACCTGGCCAGTTGAGACAGTAAACTGTTGTTCGCCTCGAGAGCAAAAGTATGACCGCTTTCAGAACTTCAGGATAAGGAGTGAAGAATGAGGAGAGGGGGCAGCATATTTATAACATTCAGGGAGCAAGCAAGCGAAACGTCGTGACCTTTCACTTGTACGCGCCTTGAAAGCTGAACCGTCATCATAACCAGACGCCGCCTTTTTGAACTTCGAGGCACCATTAATGATCCTTGAAAGGATGTGAAACGTCGCTTCATGAAAAGGGGCCACGCGTCATAAAGGTTTAAGAGCAAGATTGTCAATACGTACAGTTGACCGAGCAAAATTCGTCGAGGGCTGTGGAAAGTGGTTCCGGTTAAAGCCTTCGCCCGTCCCTAGCACGATCTTGGCTTGGGGGGCAACTGTTCTGGAGTGGGCCGAAGCCCACTTCAGCCATGGAAACAAGGAGCGGCCAGACAAGAATGGGTTAAAGGGTGAAAGCGCGAATCAACGGCGCAGATGAATCCGTATGACCATCCAACGGCCGGGCGTGATTCGCGCTCCCTATATAAGCATTCATTGCGTCAGTTGTCAGGTACACACGATTCATTCGGATTTATATTTTGCCCGTTCGCTCCTGACTTGGGCGTTGGAGTGTCTTCGCAGGTACACCCGCCCCCGGAAGTTAAGTTTGGAGCACGACTAGAAGAGCACAGAGATTTGATACCTGAGAAACTGCGGTCCAACATTCAAAGGTACAGATCACAATGAAACTTGGAATAACGTTAAAAATCTTAGAGATTGTATTATCTCTTAGAGTTAAACCAAGAAGCCCTTTTGCAAGATAATGAGCTAATTGGTTGACTTATCTTTCAACAAGACTAATCCTATAGTTTGTATTCGAATGAACAATATTCTCGCATTTAGAGATAAGAATACCACAATCTGAAAGTTAATATTTATCTCTGTAAAGAGTGTCTGCAACTTATTTGCAATCAAGTTCTACGTGCACAATGTCTTGTTCTTCCTCTCGAAGTCATTTCATTCTCTCTCAAAGAACAACCTTATGTAAGTTTTAGAGATGAAGTACCATTAAACTATTTTGATTTAGCTTTCACCGGAGCATCTAGTGCATCCCTTATACAGCACCCCATGTCGAACCTGTTCTCAGATACAAAGACAAAAACATCCATGTTTCATTTCAAAGATCCAATAATAGGTGTGATCCAAGATACATTTGTATTACTTATATCAGTCGACTCTCCTATTAACACATTCTTTGTACGTTAAGCATGCTCCGTTATCGCAAGAATTTCGAAAAGACCTAACATGACCAAAATATAAAATGGTTGTTAATACCAAACATAATACTAATATAAAAACGGTTGTTGATAAATTTACTGGATTTTTTCATCTGTTGGTGGCGCTGTAGTTGTTTGGTCCAACATATATAAGAATTGTATTCTTCACGTTAGCAACTCTTTGATTTTTCTTGCAAAGTGTTGCAAAATTTTACAAAAGAAAAACGATGTAAAGCGAGCAGGAAAAAGCATCATTTATGCAATTGACTTCTTTTTATAATAATGATGCAATTGATGACCAAGCTACAGACAAATTTGCATTTTACCATTTTATTTCCCCCCTTATTTTTTGGTGAAATAAATCAATCGACTACCTAGTAGTCTTTTTGATTCGTCACTATAGTCATATACTGTTCATATCTCTGTCAATGAAATGTCACGTATTTCATCGCATTTTTTTTCTTCATATAAAACAACTTTAAGCCACCGACCATTCTACAATTACATCGTACTATTCATAGTAAGTAAAATTGTGCTTCATGTGTTTTAATTTATTTAATTTCAAATTTTAAATCTGTCCTTGAAGTTTTTTCTATCATTTAAGTAATTTATGTTTTAAATTGGAAATACAACTTCCACGTTTCTGTTTTGTTTCGACTTGATCCTCTATGTACTTCATTTATAAGAAAAAATTTAAAACAAAAAGAAACACAAAGTACTTGATTTAAAATATAAACGGTAGCATGAAAGACAAACTAAACATGAAGGACCAATTCAAACATAAACAAAAACATAGATGATTTGAAGAGAAAAAAATATAAAGAACGAATATAGAATTTTAAATAAACTTTAAAGATTCCAAACACAATTGTCTTTTTATTAATTTGCTTAAAAGTTTGTTTTAAAATATATTGCAATAATAGGTTAATTTGCTTAAAACCTTGTCTTTTAATACCTTCTATAAAATCTAGGTTTTTGATTTTAGTCTCAAAAATATTTCACATATTATTGGTTTTTGCATTTTTTTATCACGATTTTTAATAGCGTTTAGAAGTACAATAAGAGTCCCAAAAATGCAGTATTAAAAAGCATAAACACTAAAGCTTATAAAAAAACTTGAGAAACTAAAAGTAGTAATTTTTAGTTGAATCTTTTTTATAACCAAAAATTGGTAAGTATATCAATTTCTATAATCCAATTTTTGAATAAAAATGACCAATTTTGAGATCATAAAAAAAAGTAGAAGAAGAGAACATTAAAAAAATTGCTCTGAAAGTCAAGTATCCTTTCCAAAAATCAAAAGCCGCGTTTTCCTATATGGCTAGGAATACGTACCCAGTACCCACCCACACACACCTAAGCAGACAATTTTACTTGTAAAATGGTTAATTCTATGGAATCTCAGGTCCACGAGGCAGGCCCCACATCCACCGTCAGATCCCCGAATCCGAAACCATCAGAATAAACCCGTACTCCGAGGTCCCACTTTCACGTGCGTTCTCAGGCAAGCTTCCAAGTCTCTCACACACTCAGCTTTTTTCAGGTTCCCCCTCAACTAACCAAACCGGCTTCGCAATCCCCCGAATATTATTTGAGACTAGGAATAGGAATAGGAATAGGAAGGAAGCAAGAATAAAGATGAATGAAATTTCACGTTTTCCAACTACCAAAATTCTTTTCCCTAGTAAATCAATTTCTCCTTCGTTGAATCGTTTTAGCAATACAGGTCATAAGGCTTTTGTTTTAAAAGAAAAGTTGAAGTCTCTCAAAGGAAGCATTCGGAGTTGGAATAAAGAGGTTTTTGGTAAAGTCGACTTGAACATTGATACTCTAGTTCGGGATCTGAATTCGTTGGACGATATGTTGTGTGAAGGGTGGGATAGTGACGTCGTGGCGAACAGAAGAGAAGTTTCTGCCTCGCTTTGGAAGGAAATTCGTGCGAAGGAATCTTTCTTGGCTCAAAAGTCTAGAGCAAGGTGGATAAATGAGGAGGATATGAATTCAAAATACTTCCACTCTCTAATGAGGTATAGAAGAAGACGGTGTAGTGTGGTTATTCTTAGAGATAACGGGGAGCAAGTGGAGGAGGTGGATGCGGTGAAAACTTTTGTAAAACAACATTTTGAGAAGTGCTTTTCTGAGGCAAATCATAATAGGCCACTTTTGGGCGGTCTTCAATTCAAGCGTTTGACTTTATCTCAAGCGGATTCTTTGATTAAACCTTTTACTGAGGAAGAAATAAGGATGGGTGTCTGAGAGTGTGATGGGGATAAAAGTCGGGGTCCGGATGGGTTCAATCTCAACTTCATTAAGTCTAGTTGGAGTTTCATGAAAGAGGAAGTGGTAGGTTTTTTCAATGAGTTTTTCGCGAATGCTTTCCTCCCCAAAGCTATCTTCGCTTCATTCACCGCCTTGGTTCCTAAGAACGATAATCCGCAAGGTTTGGGGAAGTTTAGGCCTATATGCTTGATTGGGTGCATATACAAAATATTGGCCAAGGTCTTAGCTTCTCGGCTCAAGAAAGTTATGCCAAGTATTATTTCTCATCATCAATCAGCATTTATAGGGGGGCGGCAAATTCTTGACGGTGTAGTGGTGGCGAACGAGTTGGTTGATTATGCCAAAAGAAGCAAGGAAGAATGTATGTTGTTCAATGTGGACTTTGAAAAAGCTTATGATTCCATCTCTTGGAATTTCTTGTTTTACATGTTGACTAGAATGGGTTTCCCCCAACGTTAGATTGCTTGGATTAAGTCTTGTGTGTGTACTAGCTCCATGTCGGTTCTAGTGAATGGTAGCCCAACTCAAGATTTCAAAGTTCAGCGTGGTCTGCGACAAGGGGACCCTTTGTCGCCTTTCCTCTTTCTTATAGTGGCTGAGGCCTTGTCGATGTTGATGATGAAGGCGGTGGATATTGGTGATTATCAAGGTTTTTCTTTCAATGAGGATTTGAACTTTTCTATTCTTCAATTTGCGGATGACACAATGTTTATGGGCAAAACTTCTTGGGAAAATCTTTGGAGTATCAAGTCTATTTTGAGATCCTTTGAGCTTGTTTCCGGTTTGAAGGTAAATTTTCACAAGAGCAAGCTTATAGGTATCCACACTCCGGATGGGTTTTTGGAGAGAGCTAGCACTTTCCTATTTTGTAGAACGGAATCTATCCCCTTCAAGTTTCTGGGAATCCCAATTAGCGCTAATCCGAGGAGGGAAGCAACTTGGAGCTATGTTTTAGGAGCAGTTAGAAAGCGGTTGTCTTTGTGGAAGGGTCGTTTTCTATCCATGGGAGGCCGGGTAACTCTTATAAACTCCATTCTTAATAGCATGCCACTATATATGTTTTCTTTCTATAAAGCCCCGAAGGTAGTAATCAAGAAGATGGTTAAAATCCAAAGGGATTTTCTTTGGGGTATCAAAGAGGGGGAGAGGGGAATGTCTTGGGTGGCTTGGGATAGTATTTGTAAACCAAAGGAAGAGGGAGGTCTCGGGATCAAAAACCTGGAATTATTTAATATAGTTTTGTTGTCTAAGTGGAAATGGAGAGCTTTATCGGATCCCTGTGTGAGTTGGAGTCGTATATTATCTTGTAGGTACGGAGATTTGGCCTCTTCATTAGTTCAGGATTTGATGGATGGTAATCGTCGTAGGGACTCGGGATCCATTTGGTGGAGGGACTTGGTGAACTTGGATGTTAATGTAGAGGAATAAAGAAGGTTTGCTTGGTGTGTTAGAAGAGGTTTGGGTGATGGTGCTTCAATTAATTTCTGGAAAGACCAATGGCTTGGGATTGACCCTTTGTTTAAGGTCTTTCCTCTCCTGTATAATGGTGTTGGACAGCAGAATTTAACGGTGCCTGAATCCGGTGTCTGGCATAATGATTCTTGGCGTTGGTTGGAACCTTGGCATCTCGGTAATGATGTTGTCCGAACAGCTGAGGCAGACATTCTGCGAGATATTCTTCAGCCCGTGGCTCCAACGAGAATGAAGATGGATTCTTGGATTTGGCCGCTCGATAAATCGAAGAATTATTCGGTTAAAACCTTTTATATTCAGCTGGTCCGTGGTGATTTATCCTCTAATGTCTCGGTGCAGCAGAATTTTTTTTGCAGGTTAATGGAAATCAATAGTGCCTTCGAAAGTGTTGGTTTTTGGCTGGCGGTTGCTGGTGCGTGAGCAACTATTGCGCAGGAATGTTCTCCACTTGGAAGACGATGCTCGTTGCTCATTCTGTCACGTTCAGCGTGAGTCCGTGAATCATTTGTTCCTCCATTGCGGGTTCGCGAATTCGGTTTGGAAGTGTGTTACATCTTGGATTGGTGTTACTCTTGATTGTCTTTGGATGTTGTTGGTCTTGTCCACCATTGTTGCTGCTTGTGTAAGGGGAAGAAAGCAAAACGCACGAAGCACGTGGTTTGGTTAACTACTTGTTGGAGCATATGGCTGGCGAGGAATGGAGCTATTTTCAATAATGAGGAGCCTAATATCGAGATGGTGGTGAATCGTATTAAAAGTCTATCTTGGTATTGGTGTATTTATAGATTGAATTGTAATTCCTCCTTTTCCATTTCAATGTGGTGGTCTAATCCACTACAATGCTTAAACAATTTGTAGTCTTTAGGGGGAGAAACATTGAGTTAGGTTGCTTATCCTCACTGTAGTGCAGGTTGTACGAGGTACTCTTTTTCCTCCCAGAGTCTTTTTCCCGTTTTGGCTTAGGGAGGTTTTGAGGAGGCCCTCCCCTTTCCTTTATTCTCATGGTAAGGGCTGAGCACCCCTTGTGCTCCCTTCAATAAAAGTATTGCTTATCTAAAAAAAATAAAATTTCTCCTTCCGTTACCTTTCGGTCAATATTTTAATTCCTTTTCAATTTCCACCCTCTTTATTTACATTTATTTACCGCGTTCTCTCCCTCTCTCCCTCTAACTAACCACCCGAAAACCGATTCCAAAGATGCGTTACGCTCCGTCTTTCTGAATTTTCAGTAGCATCTTCAGTTTACTTGCAAACGCGAACAAGAACAAAATAGCAATACGTTTCTCCTCACCTTACGGATTCGATGCTCCTCGTTAATCTCATCGTCACGGGTGCCACATCTTTCTAACCGTCCAATCACCTGAGTGATTGGTTTTGGAACTTTCCGTTTTAGGTTGCTCCGCCATCGCCGACGAGTGAGTCCTTCCATGTGTTGTGGTGATTTAGCGGCTTAGGTTTTTTTGCCTACGTTTGATGTGTGTCAGTCGAGGATAAATGCGATTAACCGGGGATCTAGGGTTTTCTAGCCTGGTCCTTGTGGTGGTTTCTGTGGTGTTACTGGTGATCGGTTTTGTAATTCGCCGTAAATGGCTTCTTGCGGCGGCTAGGAATGAGGAGATCAAGAGGCTTTTGATTTTGGCCGCTGAGGAAACTGAGAGGGCCGAAAGAGAAGCATCCTATGAATACGGATATGCCGCGGCAGTTTCTGCCACTAACAACAATCGATGCGCTCTATGCTATTTTCCCGCCACCGCGCGCTGCAAGCAGTGTAAATCCGTTCGCTACTGGTGCGTTCCCCTTCAATTTTTCTCCCCTAAATTATGTTGCTAGGTTTCTGTTTTTTATTTATTTTTCCTCTCGTGATTTCTGGTGTATGCAATGCTGTTAATTGTTGGAAACGTTAATTTGGATGCTGTTATCTCGAGCTCCTCTCTAATTCTTAAACCAAAATATCTTTAATAGTTGCCGATTCCAGTAGCCTAGTAGAAATAAAAATCATGGCACGTGTGATTGTGGTCCATTGAAGGTGTATATGAATTGGAAAAGGGGTTTATAATTTTTCTCTTCAGGTTTAGAAAAAAGGTTGCACGACCCCTATTGTGCACTATGTTAATGATTGAGATGACTGACATGTTATATTACTGGATTGTCAATGCATTCTTTCTCCTTTACATATTTTTGTCTGATTACTTTTGTAAAGAAAATATGACTGTTTCCTTCATTTGGTTTCATGCTTTTCAGTTCCGTTGAGTGCCAAACCGTTCATTGGCGTCTAGGTCACAAATTAGAATGTCGTCCTCTCAGCAAAACAGACCAGAGTGATGGGGCGACAACTGGTCTTGGCAAGAAGGTAGTGGAGCAAGATAATTTCAGTATTCATGATGAGAAATCTGAAAGTGAAGGCAGAGAATGTAAAACACCCTCTGAAAAACCCTCAGTTACTAATATTAGCTTTTCTCCTGAGGTTTCATTCAAAAAGGATGATGATATAAGAGTTGAGTCCCTTCCAGAGGGAAACTTCACAGATTCTAATTCTGAATTATCTAGTACCTCATTTTCTGGATTTTCTGCTTCCGCAAATTCTAGTGACTCATCTGATGATTCCTCTGTATGTGAAAGTATCATCTCAAATGAGCAAGATAGATCAGAAGGACATATATTTGTTGTTCCCACCCTTGACATCTCTGATAAACCTGCAAGTGGTAAAAGCAAGGGTGCAGTCATGCCTTCTTCACCAAAGTTTGCCAGCTTGCTTGATTCTGTGGATGGTTCTTCTACAGTTCATAAGTTAAATAATATTAGATCTGGTTCTAGTAAAGAAGAGAGGGAGTTTACATCAAATGGTACTTCAGGCTTGAGCATGTTGAAAGGTGTGAAAATTGAGCACTCGGGATTTTGGGATAAAGCTCTTGATTCGAGAGGAATTAAAGACGATTCTAAGAACGACACTCGTCCATCCCATTCTGATGAATCAATCGGTGAAAAGACTGATTCTGGATGTTCATTTGACTCTCTGTTCAGCACCATGCCTCCTTTGCATGTGCAACGTAGTGGGGCCAAGGATTCTTTGCCTGATGATAATCTCCCAAACTCTGTTGGAAATAATATGACACGTCCAAGATCAGCATCATCAGAGAATGACAACATGAATTCTTCAAAGGTGAAGAATTTCTCATTCATCAGCAGCAATAATTCCAATTTTGCGAGCTATAGTACTCCCAGTGTTTCTGAATGCGATCAATTGAAATCTAAAGACAGCTTGCCACCATTACCTTCCTTTTCTCCCCAATTATCCAGTGTTGATAAAGATCCAGGTTCTGCAGATGCTTTGAGCATCCGTAACTTGCAATCAGCTGGCTCTATGGCATCAAATCATGTTGTGGACAACCACGGCTACACCTCGAAGTCTACCAATATCAGATGTCTGACACATGAGCTTGCCAATTCTAAATTATCTTCTACAAATGAAGGACATTCACTTCCTAGTGAGCAACATAGGAATAATGGCATTAAATATGGGAGTGTCACTTCTTCTCAGGTTGGCTGCGCTTCTGTAAATTCTAAGAGTGGCTTGAAAACATCTGTTTTGAAAGTCGTTGATCAGTTTAGTGGATCAAAATTATCAAAGCGCAATCCATTAGCAGATGGGAGTGATATCGTTGGAAGATACAATGACAAGGTTCTTCTAGAATAAATATTTGTAAATTCCTTTTTGCCTTGAAGCATTGTGTCCTTACGCTTATAATGTCTGCAGGGTCTTTTTCCTTATGAATGGTTTGTCAAGCTTTATAACTTCAACAAGGTGGAGTTGCATCCATTCGGTCTTATAAATTGTGGAAACAGGTAATTTGAAATCAATGATAAATATATTAGGGTATAATTGGTTCATGCTAATTTTTTTGTGGATTCTTTTTTGTATGTTGTATAAAATATTTTTTTCCCCGACTATACGGATCAGTTGATTTTTGCCATATTATGAAATGTTTGATGTGAATGGTTGGGTTGTTAATCTGTTAATTTATGTATGATTTTAATTTTTTTGTGGATTCTTTTAATTTATGTATGATTTACTTTTGGGTTTTTTAATCTGTTAACCTTTTTTGCAGTTGTTATGCTAACGCTGTACTTCAGTGCTTGGCATTTACACCACCCATAACTGCTTATTTGCTTCAAGGACTACATTCTAAATCATGTATGTGTTCAATCCAAGTTTCCATCATAGAACCATCACATGCCATATTTATTGTTTCTTGAATACTGTTAGTTGTAACTTGCAGCTGTTTCCTCGGGTAAATATCTTTGTAAATTTCAGGTGTAAATAAAAAATGGTGTTTCATGTGTGAATTTGGAAATTTGATTTCGAAGTCAAAGTGTTCGAAATCCCCGCAGTCTCCCATGGGCATACTCTCTCAACTACAGAGTATTGGAAGTCAACTTGGTAATGGCAAAGAAGAAGATGCACATGAATTTCTAAGGTGACTTTTTTTATATGTGTGATGTATAAATTATTGTTTTATAATTCATTTTAAGCTAATCATATGACATACTTGGCAGACATGCCATTGACACTATGCAATCAGTTTGCCTTATGGAAGCTGGGGTTAAAGCATCTGGTTCTTTGGAAGAGGACACTACTTTGATGGGTCTATCATTTGGAGGCTACCTTCGATCAAAGGTAAATAAATATTTCTATCTGGTAAATTAATACACAACTATCTATTCTGATTTTCTTTATTCCCCAGTCACAGGTGCGTTAATTGATTAAAAATAAGAAGTTAATGAACATTCATCTCATATTTGACAGATAAAATGCATGAAATGTGGTGGGAAGTCTGAGCGCCAGGAAAGGATGATGGATCTAACCGTTGAGATTGAAGGGGAGATATCAACCCTAGCAGAAGCCCTTCGACGGTTTACAAGCACTGAGACTTTGGATGGAGAAAACAAGTACCACTGTGTCAGGTTGGTTGATTTTTGAGGGCATCTTGAAAACTTTCAATCTTAAAATATGACAGTTGCTGAGATTTCTTTATGAAAGATAAGGATACTAGTTACTTCCAAGGTAGAATTTTGTGATCCCTCAAAAACAGAGACAAATCGAGACCAGAAAATGAAAAATAGTCCTTGAGTATGCCAGCTGATTCACAACCTTCTCTCATCAGCCAATTCTTCTTTTATCCTCTCTTCCCAAGTCATTCGTTAATGCATTGTTTTCTTTATTTCATCTTGCCTGTTTGTACTTCCATAGAAGCATCATAGGATGCTACTACCACAAGCTTACAGCACAAAATGGAACTGCCTTTGATGATTGACATACTAGACAATCTGTCAAACCAGTATGACTAAGTTGTGTTTTATTGTGGGTTCCAAAACCCAAACGAAATATGTTATTGTTCTCTCTCTCTCATATTATTTGGATTTTAGAGCTCTACGATATTGCAATCTTTTTGGAATTACTAGTACCAAAATGATTTTTCATATTATTAATTATTCAACTATTTCCTTTTTAAGATGTAAATCTTATGAGAAGGCGAAGAAGAAGCTGACAATTTCAGAGGCACCCAATATACTTACAGTTGCATTAAAGAGATTCCAGGTATTTCCTAAATTCAAAGACACGATGTTATTATCTGCATCTTCTGCAGCTTGTATATGCAGAGTTTACTTCATGTTTGTTGCATTTGCGTTGCAGTCTGGAAAATTTGGGAAGCTCAACAAGCCTATTCAATTTCCTGAAATACTTGACTTGGCACCTTTCATGAGTGGGACTAGTGATAACACGCCCATATTCAGATTATATGGAGTGGTTGTTCATTTGGATATTATGAATGCTGCTTTTTCGGGTCACTATGTGTGTTATGTGAAGAATATCCAGAACAAATGGTTCAAGGTTGATGACAGTGTGGTGAGTTCCTCTGTTCCCATTGGTCGGCATATCTTGAGAGCAGATTTCATTTGGTTCATAAATGTACTTCTTTTGATTTACGCTATTCACATTTAGGAGTCTGATTCTCCTGCATGTTTATAAAGTAAACACAATTACAATTTATCGTTGCTGCATTACAAATATAAATGAATATTGAAGTACAAAAGAGGACCAAATTAGTATTCAGCTTATTGTTTGACATGGTTCAAACAAAAGCCTCTCAGCCTTGGCAACAGCACAAGAAAACTGTGAAATAATTGCTTCACGCACAGGTAGACAAAGGCAAAGGTGAGGGAAGAGGTCCAGTAATGAAAGCTCCCTTACATGTTTATTTTGTTCTGGAGTAAAACTGTCAAGTTCTGTAAAGTGTCTTCAAATCAGTGTTGTTGTAACAAAACAGAAGGAGCTACACAAACATTTGTAGTTATTACTTGATAGTAATTCCTTTCAGATGCATCTATGTGAAAGAATTTCTTTAAGTTTGGATCATTCATACTCTGGTCTGTTTGTGTGATAGTCTAATTTTGTAGGTTTAACCATTTCCTGTTCTTGCAGGTGACAGCTGTTGAATTGGAGAGAGTTTTGACTAAAGGAGCATATATGCTTTTTTATGCAAGGTAACCCACCTGATTTTTTTTGGGGGTTAACATTTGAAAACCCACAAGAGACCCAGTTGGCAAGGATAGAGTCATGACTCAATTGGATTTAACCGTCTAATAATGCATCAGATAACATAATAAGAAATATTAGTTTCCTGAGCTTTAATCAAGGTTCCTTTTATCTATACTGTTACTTCTCAGCTTATCTAAATTGCTTGAATCATCTTGTAGGTGTTCTCCTAGGGCCCCAAGATTAATCAGGAACGGGATACTATCCCAAGATTCAAAAACTAAAGTCAAATTAGTCAATGGAAAGACTCTTACAACTAAACCAAGAAACATGTCTACAAATTCTGGTGCCACTCAAGACATCAGTGGTTCGGGTTCTCCAGATGGGTCACCCACCTTGGAGTCTTTCTATTCAAAGTATCACCATGTGATAAGAGTTTTAGAAGAAGACTCATCAAGTGATAGTTCTTCCCTTTTCAGCAGCAATTCTGATGAAGGTTCTTGCAGCACAGATAGCACCCGCAATTCAACCAGCGCAGATGATTTCTCCGATTATATTTTTGGTGATTCAGCGCATGGCTGGAGTAGCGTATGGAGGAATTCTGATTCTGACACTTCGTCCTCGTCATCTCCCTCGAACTGTAAACATTCACCCCTATCTAAAATGGACCGGTATGATTCAGTATCTCCAGATGCAACTGGTTCGCGAATTCTTACTGGTTCAAGTGCAGCGGTAGACGGTCTTTTATACAGAAATAGACATGGGGATGTTGAGAGGAGTGGGGTAGGTGTTTCTCTTTTGCATTCTGACACAGCTTTACAGCATAGGAAATTAGGTAACAGTAGTAGTAGCATTAGCAAGGACATGTTTCTGGAAATAGGATCTAACAATTTTAATGATATGAACTCTGGTGTATTATGTAGAAAGTTAAAGAAAAGAACGGATTGACAATTTTATCAATAGGGAGCCCCAGTGCAGTATATAATGAGAGATTCTACGCCTAATGTAATCTTGGAGGCAGGGTTACATCATTTTGCCAATAACTTGATTAGATGTAGATAATGATTTCTGTATCTATTTTTTTTCTTAAATAAAATCAGTGAGTCTTATTTTATTATTCCAGATACGAATATTTGAAATAAAAGAGATATATTATTCATTTTCTTTTAATCGTCTATGATATTTCTTATTTTTTGTCTAACATTCAAATATGAAACCATGTACTCATGTAGTTTATACCAACAAAAAAAATATTTGAAACCATGTAGCACATTTTAAAAACACCGTGCACAGCAGATAACAACCTAGCCATTATCAGTCCCCAGTCCACTGCTTTTACGCCTCTTTCTTTTTCAACACCTCTCCTTCATCTTGTGTCTGTTTGGTGGCTGGACGCAACGGGTAAAAAGTCTGGTTGATAATGGGGTAATTTCATAATGGGGTAATTTCGATTAGCAAAATGTTAAATGTTATAAGAGATTTTTGCAAGAAGAGAATAATACTATGTGACAACATGGAACACTTACAAATTATAACTACCTACTCTTCTATGTATTGTTAGTCAGTTGCTGATTGGTTAAATTTCTTATTTTTATAAATTCTTCTCTTTGTTACTAAATTTTTTTTGTAAGCAGTAGCAATGCTCTTTCCGTTAAAGTGGGTGAAAGTCTAGAGTGTGTAGGGCGGCAGGAGGTGCGTGAATAGGTTTATAGATCAAAAAAACCTATTTTTTCCCGGAAGAGAGCCTTATATGGACTTTCTCTTCAAATAGTTATAAGAAAATGACCCAACATATTCGCCTACAAAATAAAACGACAAACAAAGATCAATTATAATTTTGTATTTATGTTTAAGTAGCTTAAATTTTTTGAATATATAATGGTATAGTTTTCACAATGTCTCATTTTTTGTTTATTGATAATTATATAATTATTTCATTGATGTACAATTTTATTAATATTTGTTTTGGATTGGGCCATGACGCCCACAAAGTGATCTGGATCAGTCCAATGGCTAGGATCCATATCCAAGACCTTGTATTTTAGATTGGGCCCCGAGACACACGCAACCAATTGGACATTGATCAGCCCAATTGCTTAGATCAATATCGAATGCCCTCTTTATCAAGCGTCAACGACTCATATTCACCCGATCGATTCAATAACTTATAGCAAATAAAGTGTGGATCTCAATATCCTTCCACAGTCTGAAACAACATGCAAAGACAAATTGCGTGTAGTTCTCATGTCCAAATATTGTTTCCTTTCCTGCCACCAGCATAATTATGTTGTAAAATGGTCGATGTCTTTAAGCAAAGGACTAAAAAGCCCCAATTCCTTAAACAAAAATGTTATGTTACTAAGAGCCCGTTTGTTACGGCTTTTGTAATGAGAAAAATCATTTTTTTAATTAAAAAATCATTTTTAGCGATCCTGATTGTGTTTGTATCAGCTTTTCTGAAAAATCATTTTCTTAAAAAAATCATTTTTATCCTTAAAATGAGAATCTGTTTTAAGTAGCTTCTCATGAAAATCATTTTTTAAAGAAGGATTTTTTTAAAATAAGTGATTTTCAGCATGTTACACAAACACAAAACAACTTATCATTTTCTTAAAAATCTCTAAAAACTAATCTCTAAGGGCCCGTTTGTTGCAGATTAAAAAAAATAATTTTGTTGTTAAATAATGTAGAGATTAGTTTTTAGAGATTTTTAAGAAAATGAGAAATTAACAAAATCATTTTTTTTAATCTGTAACAAACGGGCCCTAAGTTTAACAAAAAATAAACTATTAAATTGAATAAAAGTGTTATTAATATATACCACTATTGATAAATTTAATAATTTAATTAATTAATTAAAATATATTAACTTGTGATAGTTTTTTTGTTCAAATTATCTATTTTTTATTTATATTATCATTTTGGTATTAAATTATTTGAGGGTATTTACAATATTTCAGAAATATTAAAATAAATACATATATTAATATATAGTAATATTGATAGGTTAATATTTATAATAAGTTACTATATACATGATAGGAGTATTTATGTCAATTGTTAAATATACATATTTCTTTCCTCTTGATTTTTATTCCACTTTCTCTCATAGTACTAATACTAAACAATCAAAACAATTCTTTCATTTTCTACTTATTTTCTTTCTTTATACAATACTTGCTTCCACTTACCAACAAGTGTTCGAGCAGTAGTTAGATTCTGATTCTATTCTAAGGTCTCAGGTTCTGAGTCTTGATTGACAAAAATACCAGCAAAACTGAGAAAACACGTTGCCACTCAAATTTCTTAGTATAAATTAGTCACAAACAAAATCGAGGAATAATATACACCAATAAATAACATTGTAAAAGAAACTATTTGCTTCCACTCTCTTTCATCTCACCATCATTTCCAAACACCCACAAAAAATGGTAAAGTTAGCAATAAAAAGAGTCAGGAAACTTCGAGGCCAAGTCTATTAAAAGGACACCGAATATGGTCTGATAATTGATGACTTTCCTTTCTATAATTCACACTTCTTTTCTTCAGGCGTGCGTGCATTACTTTTTGTCTTGTTTTCCTTCTTGCGAAAGTTGGAATAACGTGAGAGCAGCAATGACATGCATGCAACCAATATCTAAAAAGCGAGTTGCATAAAAAGAGAAAAGTATAAACGGTGGCTAATATTTGGGAATATATTATAATTATACTCCCTCCGTTCCTAAACTTTGGTCCTTTTGGCCTCTCTTTTTTGTTCCAAAACTTTAGTACTTTTAAGATACCAATGTACAATTTACCTAATATTTCCAAGTGTACCCTTTATCTTTAATTAATTGTCACTCTTTACAATATTAATTCATTTAATGCTACAAAGGGTGCTTTAGTCATTAGGTATTGAAAATTTATGGTTTCTTAATTTGTGTGAGACACTCCAAAAGGACCAAAGTTTTGGAACAGAGGAGTAGTTTCAAAAGTAATTGATAATTAGTATAGTTGATTATTGTTTCCTGTAAAAATGACTCACCACCAAAAAAAAAAGGAGAAAATCGGTGGTTAAGCTTGCACCTCCGGTGGACATTGCGGCTGTAAAGACCAAATAGCCTTTGGGTTAAGAATTTTGTCGTAAAAAGCGACAACAGAGGGACAACGTTGACACTTGACAATTTATCTTTTCGGCTGCAAATGTTTTTGTTGGGGTAATCGGAGTTCAAATTTTCATTAAGTTTGGTTTTTTGTTTATGCATGACTTAAATTAGGTTCAAAGCATGCTAGGGTAAATAATGGCCTTGGCCTGTGTATGTTGCTACATGAATGAGTTCTCCTTTTTTTACTTGTCATTGTCATAAAGTTCGAGATGACTTAGCGTGTGTTTGGATGGGTGTTGCATTTCTACGACAAATCAAACTCACGACAAAGTTTCTGCAATGATCAGAAGTCTGAGAGAATAGCTTCACTTTGAACTTGAGTTTGGCAGGAAATCAAAACTCTCGTTTGAGGTTGTAGGACCTGTAACCAAACACACACTTACTACGTTGTAATCAAAGTGGGTTCGATGAAACTGACATTGTTGGTGAAACATAGGTGTACGAGGTTTGAATCTGCTCCCCCTCCCCTCTAACAGCTAACACACTTATTACTAATTACTTTACTTATAAAAAAGTGGGTTGGATGATCTGTAAGACCTAAATAACAAGCAAAGTTAGAGTGTTGTTACACTGGACATTTTTTGAGGTTATTCGAATTAATTCGAACTCGAGATCCCCACATTGCGTGCGTGAGTTTATGGAAGGTGCTTGTCACCAAATACGCAAACCATAAAAATTACAAGGTTAGATGAAAACCTACTTTCGAAAAAAAAAGTTAGATTGATACCTAAATCAAATGTCACTCATTTTTGAGTTTGGATCCTTACAAATACTCGTTAGTCAAGTGGGAGAGCGAGTGACACATAAAAATTATAAGAGGCAAACCAAGTTGCCTTACAAGCTTGAAGGCACTTCACACTTGTCATTTCATCCCAAGCAACACAACAAGTGCCATTTGCAATGCATGGATCACACTAAGTGCATCTCATCCATCTTGCAAATTGTTTGCCAAGTGGCAATGGCTGGACCCCACATTTCTCCCCCTCCAGCCATAGGGGAATGTCCTTGATTAGTTTGGGGTTGTTGTCAATCCAGCAGTTTCTTTGCAAAACTCTATCTTCTCTTTTAGTACGAGCTTTTGTCATTATGTTTGCCCCATTGTCATTGGTATGAACTTTCTCTCTTGGAATAGTTTACTCTCTAACACATCATGGATTCAATAATACCTCACACAAATGTGTATCGACCTTGAATGCTATGTCGAGTTCTTGCTAAGATGAATAACGTATTGGCTGTGGCAATAGAGAACATATATAGCTTTCTGGATTAAGGCCTAACTCTTGCAGAAACTTCTTCGTCCACAAGATCTCCTTACAACCTTTAGTAACTGCAATGAATTCAACTTTTGCCACTTAAAGCAATGCACTTCTGTAATCGTGATTGCCATGAAACAAGTCCCCCTACAAAAGTAATCAAATATTCAGAAGTAGACTTTCTTGAATCTACATCTCCTGCAGCAATTCATGCACACTAGGCCAAGGATTGCTCTCATGAAATACTAAGGTATCTAAGAGGAAATGCCAAACATTGCTTAAGTTTTGACAATGGAAAGCAACTGCCCATAGGTTATGTAGACCATGATTGCTCTCATGGATATCATCCTCACCACTAGTGAGAAGATTTCTTCAAAATCCATGTCTTTCTTATGAGGACACTCCTTCACGACAATTCATGCTTTGTATTTGGGGGTTGGATTGTTCTCTTCATACTTGAGTTTGAACACCCACTTGTTTTTCAATGCCCTTACTCCCTTTAGTAATTTCAGCAAGTAATCTGTCCGATTCTTCTTCAGTGACATTAATTCTCCTTGCATGGATTGCATACATTTCTCCTTGTCATCCATCTCAATGACCTCCAAGAAGCTTTGAGGTTCTCCTTCATCGGTTAGAGTTACATACACATCTAAGGTAAATCTTCTTGATGGTTGTCTAACTCGTATTGATCTTCTCACTTGAGATTGTTGGTCTGTCTGATCAGTCTCCTTCATTTGCTCTCCCTGCAATCTCTGATCTTGTTTTGTCTGATCAGGTTGCTCCATCTGATTAGTTTCTGCTATCTGATCAGGTTCAATATTTCTTTGAGGAATCTCCCCCTGAGTTGTGTACCATAATGGTCTTTAGCTTCTTCGATTGAATGTTCTCAATCGTCTAACCTTCATAGAATACAACATTGCTGCTTTGAACAATCTTCGTGTTTGCAGAATCCCATAATCTGAAGCCAAGTTCATCTTTTGATGAACTGAGGTATATGCACTCCTTCGTCATAATTAGCATCAAGCTTTTCCTTTTTATCTTTAGGAATATGGACAAATGCCCTACACCCAATAGGTGCGCATGACTCAACATTTTGAAATGAAACTCTCTTGATAATTGAGGTTGCTTAGTTGCATGGTTACTCGAGATTCCCGACTCTATATGTTATGTGATTGTAGAAACATTTTCCAAGGTTCTTTACCGAATTTAATTCCTAGAATCATAATGGTTGGGCAATTTTGTCGTTATAACACATTAATCCCCCAGTCACATTGATTAGTCATATCAGACAATTTCATAGACTAGACTAACCGACACAAAAAGATTAAGAGTCCCTAATAAAGTTTAAGTCGTCCCTAATATAGGAATCATTTGTGTAACTCATTCACTTTTTCGCACCCCACGACATTATGGTTAAATGGATAAGTTTTATGTTTTTGCATATAAAATAGGGTTGGTGCAACCCTTTACGAAATAGCCTTATAACTAAGGAGGACCTCCCAAAACACATGAACCAATAGTCTTTAATACAATAGTTGAATGAACTATTTATAATACAAAAGGAGTCCTATAGGGTGTTCTATGTTACAGGGAAGTAGTCTCTTCTGCCTGCTCTGCGCTTGACGCCGAGGTGGTGATGCGGCCACTACTTCGGTACGAGTGATAACTCTATTTTATATAGAGTTATTTATACAACTAAACCTAAATAATTGTTGAAATCAAGTATAAATTAAGTAAATATCATAGAAGAAATTAGATAAACAACATTAAAGGATAAAGCAAGTGGTCATTCACAATATTAAGCATGATGTCTAGATATTGGTATGTTTGATTTGTTTGTGAGTATTTTCAGATAAGACATCTACATTGGAAGAACACAAAACACAAAGTAAAAGATTTCATCCAAATCTTCCAGTGCACCTGCACTGCATACACCTGCACTTGATGCAGCTGCATTGCATGCAGCTGCACCCTTCTGCGAATGGTAGAAAAAGGCCAACACCGGAAGCACCTCAAACCAAAAGAAGACAAAGGCACATCCAAATGACATTATAGCTGATCCACAATCACATGGGGCACATGGAAACTTTATAAAGGAGGCGCCCACAATGGATGACCACTTGAAGAAATCATTTCATGAACCATATGGCAAGCTCTAATTGGACCACTCTTGATATTTGAGTGTGAAACTCAAATTGCTTTTTCAAAGGCTGAAAAGTAACCATGGTTTGGTTAACTCAAATCAGCAAGGAAACCTCACTTGAAGGAAAGCTCAAAGCCTATATAAAGACCTTCATTCTTCACTTGGAAAAGCATCTAATATCTCATATATCAAATAATCTCTTTTTCCTTGTCAAAAAAAAAAAAATAATCTCTTTTTCACATTTCTACACTTTTAGAATTTCTTGTACTTTTATTTTCAAGTTTTTAGTTCTAATTTCTTAGATAGTGAGAAGGAGAAAAGGAAGGAATTGACGACTTCTCCATTCTCTTCTTCATAAATATAGAAAGAAGATCAGTGCACCTGCATTGCTTGATGCAAGAAAGCTTCAATATTGAAAACTCTACTTTGTTGTTCTTTCTTGATAATTTCCATCACCTCAATATGTTTTATTCAATCTCTTTTCATCTTGCAATGTCTATCATGAGCTAAATTCCTTTAGTTGAGATATGCTAGTCTTATAATGATCTTTTGAGAAAGTTTAAGTGTCAATTGTGTGTTGCATGTACTTTGATTTTTGTGTTATACTACATCCATCTTATTTTAAGGTTGATCGCTTAAAATGAGTAAAGTTATATTCACAGACATGGTTTATAATTAGAAATCAAGAATCAATAGGGGCAAGAGTTTAATAAAGCCTTTATTAACTTGTTTAATAAAAGAAGCTTGTTAATTCCATGTTAGTTCTAGAAATAGGATAACATTGCCCTTAGGATTAAATCAGCAAGTACTTCAAGGTCAAGAGTGAATTTATTTAGCACACCTAGACATAGGAAGCTTGTAAAACAACTTTTGAAATAGTAGCTGAAAAACACACAACTTATGCAGCTGCATCCAGTGCACCTGCACCACACGAATGCACTTAACACTTAAAAGAGAGTTATTTGATGAAAGCATCTCAACTATATTTCTCCACTGATTTCCTCTCTGTTGTTTATTGTCATTTTAAACTTCATTTCAACTTCAACCAAAACAAAACTTTGTGAGTAGATAGTTGCATTAATTTACATGTCTTCACAACAATACATTAAGAATTATACAATCTCTGTGGGAACGATACTTTACTTCTGTCATACCCTAATTTTGTCCGCCTAGGTTTAAAACCCTAATTTTCCGCAAAAATAAATAAATTGAGAAGTGTGGTTTTATTTTGAAGAGTGAAGAGCATTGTGCATGCATTTTTGGGTTTTAAAAGTCATTCTAGGGCTTTTAAATTCATTGTTAGAGTGGAAATGCATTTGTTGTTAAAAAACAAGGTTTTTAGGGCAAAAGGGTATTTTGGTCATTGTCAAAAATAAGATAATTTCTCATCAAGAATCATTGTGCAATTTTAGAGAAATTTATTTGAGGCAAAACATTTTTGGTCATGTATGTATGTATGCGCATGCATGCATACATTGTGCACAAAATTTCAAAAAAGGATCAAAAGGGAGTATTCTACAAAAAGTTCCAAGATGTGATTTTTATGACATTTTTTGGTCATGGTGATCTCATAAAATGGCATATTCCTAAGGTTCCTAGTATGTGGCCTAAATTGGGTGTATTTTTGTACTATTATCCTAAGAAGAATAATCAAAAATGAAGGGATAATGGAATGGTCATATAATAGTACAATAGTACAAGATGACAACTTGCAAAACTTGGTCACCAAGGACCCCTCCCAATGTGTGGTGCCACCCCCTCTCTATTCTCTCATTTTGTGTTTTCTCAATGTCCTCAATCCATGTGAGCCTCAATCCTAGCCTTTGATTCAAAATTAAAATCAAATCCTAGAGCACAACTAGTGCACAATGACCTAACTACCCTTAAACCTAATTGCTTTCTATATATACCCTATTAACCTCACCTCACAAGAGGAGAAAAGCTTTTGGCCTCACCATTCACTCATAAACCCTAGCACACAACCCCCTCCTCACCTTCTCTCCATTTATGCGCCACCCCCTCTCCCTTCTCTCTAACTCACTTCTTCATTTCTCATCTACCCACACACATTCAATCCATCTTCCAAGCCTAAACACTAATTTTCAACCATCAATCCTTCATAAAATCAAACAAAAGTTCAAGATCAAGGGTCATTTTTTGGAGATTGAAGACCAAGCTTGAAGATAAGTTGATTTGGTTGATTGTTTCTTCATCTATTGTGTTTATTTGGAGCTCATCTTGAGGTATGTGATTCCTAGACCCCTTCTCTTGTAAATCCTTGCATAAAGTCATCATTTCTTGCATGTTTGTGTGATTTCCACTTCCAAAAATGTAGATCCTCTCTTTTAACTTCATTTTTATGCTTGTACATATGTTAATCTCATGAATCTTTGTTTTGATGCTTTGATTTTGGGGTTATATGCATGATTTTGTTGTTTTAATTGAAATAAAATGTTATTTGCTTTGATGATAATTTCGCATGCTTCAAATAAATATGTGTTTTATGATTTTTGTTGGTTCTCATGGTTGAATCTTGTGAATAAATGCATCTATGTTTTGGTTATGTCACTCGCTTGCTTGATTTGGTTGACTTGTTAAAATAAATTGATGATTGGCCATTAAACTTGCAAATATTCAAACCTATGTTGTTAATTGTGAAATTTGTGATTTGAGAAAAATGAATTTGGGTTTTGGTTCATTTATGATCCACAAATGATCTTGGGTTATGCTAAGTTGGCAAGAGATAGGTTACTTCAACCTTGATGCCTATGCTTGTAAGCATTTAAAAATTCAATTCCCATTTGATGTGCTTGTGAAATGTGAGCAAAAAGGGGTCTATAAACAATTGAATTTGCGCACATGATTGGTCTCCAATGACCTTGATGCATCCTCAAGTTTAATCATGCTTTCTTTGCTCTTTGAGTTTATTGTAAATTGTTGTTTGAAGCTTGTGAAGTTTCGGCAAAGGATAGGTTCATTTAACCTTGATGCACATGCATTTTGCATATTCATGCATTCTTACCTATTCTTGCATCCTTGCCTACTCATGCATTCTTGAATTGAAGCTTAGTACTCCATGCTTGATATACTTGTTTATGTGCTTGTGGTGCATTAAAATGTTGAATTGGTGTTCACAATTTGCTTGTTTTGATTTCCACCAATTGTTACTCGTTAGTAACTCTCCAAAACTTCAAAACCATGTTGCATACAAAGAACAACTTGTTACTCGTTAGTAACGTTCCAACTTCAAAACATTTTTTTTGCATTTACATAATCGTTGATAAACAACTTCACTTCTTCTCAAAACAATTTCAAACTATTTTTCACAAATCAAACTTTGTTGAGGATAATGCGAAGCCTTTGCTTGCACGATCGTCAATAATGGGATGCTAGTGGTGATCACTTGAAGTCTTTGCTCAATTGATTATCATGAACACTCATTTTTCAAAAGAACTCTCATTTCACAAATTAAAACAAGAACTACGTTGCTTTGATTCCCTCCCCGGGATACGTAGGCACGGTGCCCTCCCGTCAAGCGCAAAAGATTAAATTTTCCTTAAGTTTTTCCATAAAGTAAGGAGAGATAAAGAGAGATAAAAACAAAGCATTTCTTAAATCAACCTTTTAAATCACACGTCAAATCGAGGTTCCCTTTCAGTAGAAAGGATGTGTGGGGTGCTCGTACCTTCCCCATGCATAACCGACCCCCGAACTCAAATCTCGTGGTTCCAAGGACCATTGTCTTTCAAGAAAGGTTTTTTTAAAAGTTTTACCTCTAAAAAAATATTGGTGGCGACTCCAATTCATGTTGTGCGAAGAGAAATCCCTCCAAAGGATTTTTCGGGGTGCAACAGCTGGCGACTCCACTGGGGACCTTTCTTTAGTGGGTCGAGCCAATCGATTCGACATGTGATTTATTTCGTTGATTTGAATGCTTTGTTATATCTCTCCTCCTTTCCCTTTCTTCTTTCTTTCCTTTGCCTTTAAAAACATGCTTGCATTATTCTTAGAATTGTCGTGTGCATTCTTGTGATGTTGTGCTTGCGTGCATTGTGTGTTAGCCTTCTTCCTCTTCTATATTTGCTTCTTGAGTAAAATAAGAGTAGTTTCTTCTTCTTCTCCTCTTACTTTCGTCGTTTATATGCTTTTCTCATACATTTCCCCAATCCTAGCATGTTCCCCTCTTCTTTGCTCCCTTTCTTGAGGTAAGCTCATGCATTTCCCCTAATCCTATTATGTCCCCTCCTCTAGGCTCCCTTTCTTAAGGTAAGCAATGCTTGCGATTGTTGTTGGAACCCTAGGTTAGTATACTTATGTTGAAATGATATTGAACCCTAGGGTAGACGACATGCTGTTGCTTGATATTGTCTGGACTGTTTTGGTTTCCCTTTGCAGGTGGGGTTTGGGTAGATTTTTAGGTGTTGTGCCCTCATCACACACTGCACACCTTATATTTGTGAGCATTGAGTGGGGCCTAAAACCCAAGGTCTGCAAAGAACCCTAGGAGAGTGGAAATGAGTAGTGACTGCCATTCATAGACCGTTGTCTGTCTGGCTCTCATGAAAGTTTCGCCCAAGAGTGCGCTTTCTTCATGATACCTCACAATCGGTAGCTCTCTACGATTGTTGGTGTATTCATGAGAGAGACTTTAGCTCTTGGTTGCCATTGTGAGGCAGTGACCAGAACCCACATGGGAGGATTACCCTTATCGTTGACTTTAGAGCCTACGATCCTTACCCATTTGTAGGACACGGGGGCACGCAAATTGTGTGTTGCATTAGCTTAGGCATCCTCTTTCGAAACTCTTTTACCAAAAATGTAGAAAGTAATTTCCTTTTTCCCTCATAAACACCTATATGAGGTGGCATATAGCGGGTATTTTCAAAAATGTTTTGAACCGCCACCAATAAACATCATTTTCTTCTCTCTTTTCTATGTAAATAAAAGGTCATAATCATCACATCTGCGTCATTTTGCATCATCATCATTGCATTCGCATCTAACGAAAATTTTGAAAAAAAACCTCCATTCTTTGCATCCTCCATGCATTAAAGTTGTTTGCCGGAGATCGCAACGTAACACAAAGTCTTGTCATAGGTGTGTAAGAAACGGAATGGAATCAAAAGGCAAAACCGTTTTCAATTCAAAAAGCGCCTTTTTCTAAAAACCTTTTCCCCAAATAAAGCACCTTTTTCTAATTTTTTTTTTCAATAAATCACTTACATCTTCAAATCATTTTTAAAATCATTTTCTAAATCATTTTCCAAAAAAAATGAAATGAAATAAGAGAAACTCCTTATGCAATCGTTCCATGGGTAGAAGTGCATCTTTGAATGATGAAGGGTAATATCTCAAATTTGTTTGTGCACTACAAATTTGAGATGATACTCTACGATATCGGGGCACTTTGACCCAATCAGGCGCAGTTTGTTTTCAAATAAAGTGAATAAGTGGAGTCAACCAAATGTCGAAACATTTCAGTATATTACGTGAAGTATTGAGTCAGGATCCATTCAATGTTTCATGCGAGTTACTCAGAGTAACGACAATTGGTTGCCTCACGTCATCATTTTCACAAAAAAGGGGCATTGGTATTTCAGATCTTGCCATGCCTCTAAAGAATAAAAATCATTTTGAAAAGATATCATTCTTGCATCTTGCATCATCCAAAAATGCATTGGAGTTTCGTATTTCATCTTGCATCAAAAACAAACAAAAAAAATCTCCTTTAGAATAATTACACTTTTCAAGTGGTCATTTTTCATGCATTTGCTTATCATGATTTGTTCATTCATACATTGCATAAACCAAATAAAAAGTTGTGATGAGAGACGAGACGCTTTTGCAAAATAATCCGTTGAAAAAGTTTACCCTTTCTTATTTGCAAACTCAAAATGTTCCAAGGCACTCAGTTTTTCAAATCAACAGTTCATTTGCATTTTCTTCAAAAAAGGCATTGCATCTCATCCATTCCATGATAAAAGACTGAAACAGTTCATCAAAAAATTTTCCATCATGTTTTAACCAATGTTAACTCTCTACGAAGCATTCTTCTAGTGGGCGTGCATGCCATGTGCAGTTTCTCTTGTTTGAGTCTGTCAGTTTCCTTCCCTTATCATCATTCTCCATCCAAGTTTGATCCAACCCCATCCCCGTGTCATACGCCGACCTATGCAGCTATCTAATCAGTCATGGATGGATCACTCCTCGCAAGATGAGATCAGTTCAACCTCCATTCCCAAGCGGGTACAATCCAGAAGCCACTTGCGAGCTCCATGCTGGGGCAATTGGGCATTCTGCTGAAAATTGCTATCTTTTGAAAAGTTTGGTTCAGGGCTTCATTGATTCCAAACAGTTAACTTTTGAGAAGGGGGGAAGGATCAAGTTCTCAGGGTCTGTGGACTATTAAGCAAGGATAGCAGTTGTTGAAGAGGGTTGAAGTGGTGAAAGCGGCATCATCAAAACATTTGTGTCTTTGTCATGCATTTCATAGCATTTATGAGTGATTGTTGATTTTCATGTAGTTTTTCAGTTCAAAACAATTTTCTGTAATGCAATCCTTTGGCTCTGCCCAAGGCCTTAGGATATTTCAATAAGGGCACACATGTTTCCTTTTAGTATCATCATCAATAAAATGTTATTTTGAATTCCTCAATAAAATTTCTTTCTTTCATTTTGTCATGTGTCTGTTATTTGCTTTTCAATTCCTCCCAACGCGGATCAAAAATAATAATAAATGAAAATAATCTTTGAAAACAACGACGCCAATGGTTCATATTGTGACTCTGATTACCCGATTAACCAAACTGAGAGAGAGGCTGAAGACAACTGGGATGTTTCTTCGGAGTTAATAAGTGAAGAATTGGCTAAGGCTGTAGAAATTCATGATGCCACAACTAGGTTGGGCAATGAAGTCAAAGCACAAGTTCAAGCAAAGTGGAGCAATGCTGAGGAAACCAAACAAATGTTACAAACGAACCTCTTTCGCGACCAAACCCTTTCCCTTCCTCAGATCAACCAACTTTCCCATTTCCCATTACAAGTACCCCATCACAAAAAAAAAATTCATAACCAAATGTCTGCCATCGCCACCTTCCTCACTACCAGTGGCCCTTCTACAAAATCAACCCATCTCATTTGCTCCTCCCTCTGAACCTCCTGTCACCCCAGTTAATACCAGAACCCAATCAAGCATCCTCCAACCGCTGTAGGGGTTTCATTGCCATTATCTCTCCAATCACCCCAGACAAGGATCACTTCAAATATCCAAAAATAGTGTATCACTTTTATCAGCTCACTCAACTCAAAAGCAAAAAAGAAAAAAATCAGAAAAAAATGAAACAAAAAAGAACAGATTCAAAAAAATGAAAATCCCAAAAATGAAAAAACAAGGGAAAAAGAGACGAAATAAATATAAGTTGTGAGCTGATACATTTGGCCATAAAGCGTAAGAGATCCTTGTCTCAACGAACCTTCCTACACCTTGTTGTGTATGACCACCCTTTCTTCCATAAACCTTCAAACACTTCATTATTCCTATACATCTCTCCTTTCATAAAACCGCAAACACTACCTCGACCTCGTCATCCCGCCCTCCACAAACCCTCAGTCATTCCTCAGACTCCACCATCAGATTTGCAATCAAGCTGTTGTGCAAGAATAAGAGAACAAAGTGGTCCGTCCTCATGAGGAATCAAGTGACATGATCAATTTGAGCAAAGGAGAGGATTGACGCCATGATAAAGAGCAATGAATCAACAAGTTTGTGTAAATCACCCTTCTGACATAAGACACTTGCCATTATAACAAAGTCTGTAATTACCAAAGTTCGGTCTGTTGCACAGCTTTCCAAGCTAAGGTAGTCACAAATGACAGTATGAAGACTCCAGGTCAAGCATCATGATCCCTCCCTACGCCACCCTAAAAATGGGGCAGTTAGAGACAATCAACAAAGGATATCAAGGGCGATGATGACCTTCATGGAAATCAGGCTTCGTTTTACACTCTAACAGGGGCAAACCCCATATGATGAAAGTAATACTTTCATTGAGCCTTATCAAACCAAAGTACATTTGTCTTATGTCAGAAGAAGAATAAGAGAAAGCTCAAACCGAAGAAAGCTCATCTTCAACAATTTCAAAGAAGACTCAATGCTCAAAAAGATCATGAACCTCGAAAGGGATTCCCATGGAGATGAACCCAGTATCATGAAGACGAAGAACTTATTCTCCGGAGGGGCCTTTAATTCTCGCAAAATGGGATGCAAGAAAAGAAAACCCCAGTTTCCAGTAAATTCAGATGCAGTCAGAAAGGAGTATGCCTAAAGAAATAAATGAAAAAAGAGAAAGATGAGCCAAGTAAGAATCAGCTCGCTAGGTTGAAAACCCGCAAAGGGCGGCCTAGGCAAAACCAGAGCGACCCGGTGGATTGAAAACCCGCAAAGGGCGATCCAGGCAAAAATTAGGGTCAGGAAACTTGGACTTGAAATGAAAAAGGCAATCAGCACTCCCAAAAGTTTGGATAAAGGGGTGATCAAGGTCATGAGTATGGACGATTGGCATCGTTACTTCAAAAGAAAAAACACAAGATCTGCTTCCCCTTTTTCTTGTATTTTTCCAGTTTAAAAATTTTTCAATGTACTTTCAATTGGCGTGACCTTCTGCACGTCCAGTTTCCATAACAATAAGAATTCAACTTTTTCTTCCATGTGTTTGCTTTTCGTGTCTTTTATCTTCACTTATTCTGTCTCTTTGTTTTAAAATAAATGTTTTTATGATTGATGATACTGAATTGTGAAACCTGTGCATGAGTCAAAAAGCATTACAATCATTGCGAAATTTCTGAAAATCACAGAAAAAAGGGGATCCCTCAAATAAATGAATTGGCAAAAAACAAACACGGGCACAATCACTTCAAATGGCAAGCAAACTTATGCGCGGCTCTGGCATTGCTATTACCCTAGATGGTCCTCATGTCTCAGGCCCAAAGGAAAAGATTTGCACCAAAGATTAAAACAAAGTTTAGTGATCACCAAGTGAGGCTTCTTTCATGCCAAAAGTCAAGACATTCATAGAGAACCAAAGATTTGCACTGAGAACACCACTCAGATCCAAAGTTGGGGCATTCTCTTCACCACCCACCCACCCTGGTCTTGGGAAAGTTGGTTCATTGTCCATCCCATTCATATACCACCCTCAGTTCATAACCAGTACCATAACTTCATCCCCTTTCACAAACCCACTCAAAGAACCCATTTGAAATTGTCATTCTAAAGTGGGGCATTTCCATAACTGTTCACTCCCGCTCAAATGAGCAGAGTTCTCCCTAAAGTCATTCACATCCATAAATTCCTGTCGGGGCAGTCTCTCAACTCACTGTCCTAAACCAATCCCAAGTTAACTGACTCACTCGTCCACATCTGCACTCTTATGCATACTTACTAGTCAATGCTTCAGAGAGAGAGAATACAAATTGATCATGTGGTGTTTAAAGTTCAGTCATCATGGAAATGGAAAGGAAAATAAGTGAGCTTGTTAATAAAAACCTTGAGAACACCAGAGTTTGAATCAAATCTAGTTTTTCCAAAGAATGGTCCATAGCCATCTCAATTCCTTGCATTCAAAGTCTCGCGTCTCATCATTATAAAAATGTTTACAAAAATGTTTAAATACTCCAATCATTCATCCTCCTCATGCATGTAGGCATTTGATGTTATTCAAAGCATTACATTCGCATCATCCACATTCATCACAATAAAAGCAAAAGAACACAGACATTCCATAGCATTTATCATCATCACATCAAACATCAAATCAGTTTTCAAAACAAAAAGAGGCATTCTTAATAAATAGTCATAGTCGTCACGATAGGACGCTTGAATTGATCACTCAAGAATCCTAAAGTCCCTATGCTAAAAGAAAATTAAAATCAATCATTGCATCCATGTGCATCCCAGCATCAAAAGCCTGCATTCCATGCATCATTCGAAGCTTCCCAATTTTCAAAAAGAAACTCAGTTGCTTTGGACTCGTTAGTCCCCAAAATTTTCAAAAAAAAGTCAGTTACTTTGGACCAATGGGTCCCCGAAATCTCATTTTCAGAAAATCATCATGACACCGAGTTAGTGAACTCCATCAGCACAGAGTTAGTAAACACCCACAGAGTTAGTGAACTCCTTCCACAGATCACAACGTCGCGTACGAGCGCGCGGCAGATCCTACAGACTTCGTTAAGTCCATCGGATTAGTTGTGTCAACCTAAGGCATAGCGTAGATCCATTGATCATATCAGTTCCGGACCTGATATTGATCGGCCGCTCGAAAAGGCCACCCCCAGAGCTCGGACTCGACGAGAGTCCGTTAAAAGGTTTTAGGCAACCTCCGAATTCCCCAATTTACGGCACTTCCCATTTACTGCTTTCATTTACTGCTTTACGCAATTTACTGCTTTCTCGTCGACGCGACAAGTGTTGACTCTCTCTCTCAAAAGAAGAGAGATCAAAAAAAAAAGAAGAGAAAAAAGAAAAGGAAAATTCGGGTTTCTCTAAGTAGACAAAATTAGTATTATTTCTGAATTCTTTATTTCTATTTTGCCTCGGAATATGTTTCGGTCAATTCATATTCCTTGGTAAAATCCAAATAAAGAGGGGCAGCTGTCATACCCTAATTTTGTCTGCCTAGGTTTAAAACCCTAATTTTCCGCAAAAATAAATAAATTGAGAAGTGTGGTTTTATTTTGAAGAGTGAAGAGCATTGTGCATGCATTTTTGGGTTTTAAAAGTCATTCTAGGGCTTTTAAATTCATTGTTAGAGTGGAAATGCATTTGTTGTTAAAAAACAAGGTTTTTAGGGCAAAAGGGTATTTTGGTCATTGTCAAAAATAAGATAATTTCTCATCAAGAATCATTGTGCAATTTTAGAGAAATTTATTTGGGGCAAAACATTTTTGGTCATGTATGTATGTATGCGCATGCATGCATACATTGTGCACAAAATTTCAAAAAAGGATCAAAAGGGAATATTCTACAAAAAGTTCCAAGATGTGATTTTTATGACATTTTTTGGTCATGGTGATCTCATAAAATGGCATATTCCTAAGGTTCCTAGTATGTGGCCTAAATTGGGTGTATTTTTGTACAATTATCCTAAGAAGAATAATCAAAAATGAAGGGATAATGGAATGGTCATATAATAGTACAATAGTACAAGATGACAACTTGCAAAACTTGGTCACCAAGGACCCCTCCCAATGTGTGGTGCCACCCCCTCTCTATTCTCTCATTTTGTGTTTTCTCAATGTCCTCAATCCATGTGAGCCTCAATCCTAGCCTTTGATTCAAAATTAAAATCAAATCCTAGAGCACAACTAGTGCACAATGACCTAACTACCCTTAAACCTAATTGCTTTCTATATATACCCTATTAGCCTCACCTCACAAGAGGAGAAAAGCTTTTGGCCTCACCATTCACTCATAAACCCTAGCACACAACCCCCTCCTCACCTTCTCTCCATTTATGCGCCACCCCCTCTCCCTTCTCTCTAACTCACTTCTTCATTTCTCATCTACCCACACACATTCAATCCATCTTCCAAGCCTAAACACTAATTTTCAACCATCAATCCTTCATAAAATCACACAAAAGTTCAAGATCAAGGGTCATTTTTTGGAGATTGAAGACCAAGCTTGAAGATAAGTTGATTTGGTTGATTGTTTCTTCATCTATTGTGTTTATTTGGAGCTCATCTTGAGGTATGTGATTCCTAGACCCCTTCTCTTGTAAATCCTTGCATAAAGTCATCATTTCTTGCATGTTTGTGTGATTTCCACTTCCAAAAATGTAGATCCTCTCTTTTAACTTCATTTTTATGCTTGTACATATGTTAATCTCATGAATCTTTGTTTTGATGCTTTGATTTTGGGGTTATATGCATGATTTTGTTGTTTTAATTGAAATAAAATGTTATTTGCTTTGATGATAATTTCGCATGCTTCAAATAAATATGTGTTTTATGATTTTTGTTGGTTCTCATGGTTGAATCTTGTGAATAAATGCATCTATGTTTTGGTTATGTCACTCGCTTGCTTGATTTGGTTGACTTGTTAAAATAAATTGATGATTGGCCATTAAACTTGCAAATATTCAAACCTATGTTGTTAATTGTGAAATTTGTGATTTGAGAAAAATGAATTTGGGTTTTGGTTCATTTATGATCCACAAATGATCTTGGGTTATGCTAAGTTGGCAAGAGATAGGTTACTTCAACCTTGATGCCTATGCTTGTAAGCATTTAAAAATTCAATTCCCATTTGATGTGCTTGTGAAATGTGAGCAAAAAGGGGTCTATAAACAATTGAATTTGCGCACATGATTGGTCTCCAATGACCTTGATGCATCCTCAAGTTTAATCATGCTTTCTTTGCTCTTTGAGTTTATTGTAAATTGTTGTTTGAAGCTTGTGAAGTTTCGGCAAAGGATAGGTTCATTTAACCTTGATGCACATGCATTTTGCATATTCATGCATTCTTACCTATTCTTGCATCCTTGCCTACTCATGCATTCTTGAATTGAAGCTTAGTACTCCATGCTTGATATACTTGTTTATGTGCTTGTGGTGCATTAAAATGTTGAATTGGTGTTCACAATTTGCTTGTTTTGATTTCCACCAATTGTTACTCGTTAGTAACTCTCCAAAACTTCAAAACCATGTTGCATACAAAGAACAACTTGTTACTCGTTAGTAACGTTCCAACTTCAAAACATTTTTTTTGCATTTACATAATCGTTGATAAACAACTTCACTTCTTCTCAAAACAATTTCAAACTATTTTTCACAAATCAAACTTTGTTGAGGATAATGCGAAGCCTTTGCTTGCACGATCGTCAATAATGGGATGCTAGTGGTGATCACTTGAAGTCTTTGCTCAATTGATTATCATGAACACTCATTTTTCAAAAGAACTCTCATTTCACAAATTAAAAACTTTGTTGAGGATAATGCGAAGCCTTTGCTTGCACGATCGTCAATAATGGGATGCTAGTGGTGATCACTCGAAACCTTTGTTGTTTGATCACTGTGAACATTCAATTTTCACAAATCAAACAACTAAAAAATAAAAACCTTTTCTCGACAACCGAGAACTACGTAAGCTTTGAATTCTCCATCGCACTGGGAGATACGTAGGAGCGGGTCACATTCCCGTCAAGCACGACAAATGAAAACCATTCTCTTTTCAAAAAAACAAACCCTTTTCCAAAACAAGGCAATTTCTAAAAACAAAACAATTTTCGAAAACAAGAACTACGTTGCTTTGATTCCCTCCCCGGGATACGTAGGCACGGTGCCCTCCCGTCAAGCGCAAAAGATTAAATTTTCCTTAAGTTTTTCCATAAAGTAAGGAGAGATAAAGAGAGATAAAAACAAAGCATTTCTTAAATCAACCTTTTAAATCACACGTCAAATCGAGGTTCCCTTTCAGTAGAAAGGATGTGTGGGGTGCTCGTACCTTCCCCATGCATAACCGACCCCCGAACTCAAATCTCGTGGTTCCAAGGACCATTGTCTTTCAAGAAAGGTTTTTTTCAAAGTTTTACCTCTAAAAAAATATTGGTGGCGACTCCAATTCATGTTGTGCGAAGAGAAATCCCTCCAAATGATTTTTCGGGGTGCAACAACTTCTACTTTATTACTTGTTTGTGACTGTGTATACTTGCACATTTTTTCACACACCAACGAGCAAATGCCTAGCTGTCACATCCTCTTTGTTTGTCTTCTACGCAGATACATCATAGTCTGTGCATGATCCATATGGCAGCGCATGCAACTCTGGCTCTTCATCAATACTATTCATGCTTTCTCGGCCAACGTTTGTGCTAATCGGTTTCCCCTTCCCTACTCGACAACGGTCTTCTCTGAGGGGAATGGAAGCCCTTTTCAGTCTCTTGAAGCCTAGGTTGACAATTTCCGAACACTTGGTACTTTTTAAAAATACAAAAGCTTAATTTTTTAAAATTAATTATATACCTTATATGAAATAAAACTAGAAATCACTGAAAGGCTATATCATAAAAACAATTAAAATCTCATCTAGGAATATATACTTCTAATAATAAATATCTATTTTCCATAACTCCACTTATATTATTATTTTTCTTTTGACAGCATGCATAACTCCATTTGTTTGAGAAATATATCCACACCATACTTGACTAGTTGTCCATTTTGCATTATCCAGTCATGGAGAGATAAGGTCTGCCTCACCGCAATGTCCCCACTTTATATATGTCACAAGTCAATGAATTCGAATTCGATGAACTTAACTGCTAATTGAACAATGGTCACTGTTCCTGTGGAAAACTTTCAAACTAAATAACATCTAGATAAGTCTTAGTTATATTGATAGTCCATCCTATATACCATAGATATCCACAGTATATTTTGTCATTAATTAATTTTAGTATTTAGCTACATTTGGTTATACTATGCAGCAAAGAGTATACATGCATTAATCGATGCATATAGGCGACAAAAAAAGGACAGATTATTATTGGTAAGAAAGATAAAAACACAACGACACACTCTAACAAGAGTTGGCCAAATTAAGCCAAAGATGGAGGCTATGGATGGATCGATAAGGTGAGCATGCAGCAATTATGGAGCAATGTGGACACACAAATAATTGGATTTTTGCTGCTGGCCACACCTATCCATATATCGCCTAGCAGAACAATACAATTTCACATATTCTTGGATACCGTTCTGCACTGTACTTCCGATCTTGAAGGGTGGTCCGAGGTAGTTAGTGGTTGATGTCCTTAGTCAATGACCGTATCCGATCCTGCTGGTATTGTACCTACAAAGTCACTCCGATGCTAAAGTCAGTGGAGTAGTCTTAGCAAAGTAATAAATGAGAGAATGTTTACCATTAATGAGGCACTGAATGTTGTATTTATAGAGTGGGGTGGGGTTGATTCCAATGAATCAAGACCGTCCGATCTGGTGGTTTGATCTGAGCCCTTGATGTTCGGACTGGGCCCTTTTGATATTGGGCCTACAAGGGGTGTGAATAGATGTCAAAAAAGGGGGTGTATATTGGGCCTACGAAGTGTTCTTTCTTACCGATGTTGAGTTTGGTTTCTGATAGTGATGAAGTGATTTCGACCGTTATAATAATTTTGAATTTGAATTGGCGCTTTTGCATTTATTGCGTCTGTCAGAGCGCGTTTCCCAATGGCGGCTAATGATGGTGACGCTTTGGTAGGCGTGTGCGTGCGTTGAAAGCTATTGATGGGATGCGTCGATTCGATTTAGGCCCAATCCAATTCTCACTGTTCTAGTAGGGTCGTCTCCGAGCTGTACTTTGATGGATTCCCCATCAGGCTCGGGTCTTCTCATTTTCTTTTTGAGTTCTTTGGCCAACTCATCATCATCTTCCTCTTTCGAGCTGTCTGGGTCGTATCTTGCATCCAAATCAGTTAAGTTGACTTCGGCGGATTTTCCTGTAACTTCTTCTTATTTGGTTATCTCAGGTGGAACCCTTTCCTTATCTTGAGCCTTTTTTTCTGCTTTTGTCCACGGGAAGAAACATCTTGAAGCGGATTCAAGATCCGAGTTTAAGGTGATCACCTTGTTGCAGAGGGAGTGGAATTTCATTTTTAAGTGAGTGGTGGAGGTTACTGCTCCGAGCCTTCCCAAAGTCGGTCTTCCAATGATACAGTTGTAGATTGATTCACATGGCAGGATGAGGAACTTTGTTTTGATGATCCTTACCAAGGGTTCTTCACCGTAGGAAACCATCAGTTCCAGGTGTCCAAGAGGTTTAGTCCGAGATCCATTGAATCCTGATAGTCCGGATCCTCGGTAAGGAGCGATGTCTTCTTTATCGATTCCCAATCTTTCCACGAGGTCGAGGAAGATGATGTCTGAAGAACTTCCCTGATCGACCAAAATCCTTCTAATCTCCTTATTGGCGATCACCGCCGTGACAAGGAGTGGTACGTGTTTGTTGGGCTTCCCATCTAGAAGGTCTTCATCTCTAAAAGACAAAGGAGGTCGGTTTGAAGGTCTTTCGTTTCATTGTTTTCCCGGATTCTCCGTGGGCAAAACCTCCTGCGATCATCATCATTACGGACCGTCCTTTTGATTTCCTCGAATCAAGTTCGTCGTCGTCGGATTTGGCTTTGTTTTTCCCCTTGCTCTGGGTTCTTGTTCCCGTTCATCTTTAATCTCGCCAGCTTGACGCCCTGGTTTGTTTACATAGCTGGCTAGTTTTCCCCTTTTAATCATATCCTCAATGTCATCTTTCAAGGCGTTGCAATGGTTGGTGTCGTGACCGTTACTCCGATGATATCGGCAGTATTTATTAGAACGTTGGCCCGGTCTGTGGACAAGTGGTTTTGGGTATTTTTCGTCTCTAAACTCCGTGTTCCAGCATTCACCTAAAATTTGAGCCTGAGTGACATTGAGCTCGGTATAAAATTGATGACGGTTCCGAGGTCGGGGGTCCCTATTGCCTCGGCCGTCGTTCTTTTGATCTCTTTCATTTTGGGGTTTAGACGGTTCGGTCATTGGTGGTTTTTTACCGATCATGGCGCTTTCTTCTTCATTGATAAAGCATTGGGATAGCTGGAGGAAATCTTGGAGGTTCTCTCGCTCCCATGTGTTTATGTGTTTTTTGAACGTGCTTCCGGGGTGCAGCCCCATCCCCATGAAGTAAACTCGGAAGGCATCATCGAGGTTCCGAACTTGCACTGCTTCCTTGTTAAATCTTTCTATATATTGTCTTAAAGATTCGGAGTTCTCTTGGATGATGGACGCTAAGACATTTTTGTTTTTTGGTTTGCTTTTGGAATGGGAAAAATTAGCTGAGAATAATTTTGCCAGCTGGTCCCAGGAGGAGATTGTGTTTGATTTGAGGGTCTCAAACCATTCTGAGGCTATTTTTTCCAATGTTAGGGGGAAATTTCGGCATTTCATTTCTACGGGAACGTTCCGATACTGCATTACTGTGTCAAAATAACTCAAATGTCTGTCCGGGTCGCCTGTCCCGTCATAGGTCTTCAAGCCTTCTGGTGGTTTTTCGAGATATCTGGGCACCGGGTAGCGGTCGATCTTTTCCGTAAAAGGGCCTTTGCGCTTGGTTGTATGAGCCCGTGGCGGAGATCGGTGCGGGTGCCTGCGGTCATGAGGGCGATATCCTCGAGGTGAATATTCTCTACTCCTCGATCGTTGCATAGGAGAAGAGGATGCCAGAGAAGAATGAACTCGGGGCGAATAATTAGCGTCTTCCCTTCCGACGTACACTCCGGTTGGAGGCGAACGGGAAACATTCCTTCCGAGCCGATGAGGAGGAGAGCGATGGTAATGTCGTCTTCTGGGTGGAGATCGGTGGCGCTTTCTAGCCGGATTTCTTCTTTCGGGGGAATCCGGGTCGGGCGAGACCTGATCCGGAATATTCCGGGCCCGGAGCTCCGCCACCTGTCCTTCAAGATCCGTAAATCGGTAACTCCTCTCTTGGTTTGCCGCTTCATGTCGGTTCAGCAGTAGGACGAGCTGTTGGACAACATCGGCCGGGACAGAAAGTGGAATTTGAGGGGGTACATGGTTCCTTGCGAAGCTTCCGGTGACCAAAACGAAGTTCGGAATTTGATTTTGAACTTGTGCTCGAGTGGAGTCTGGAAGGTCTTGTACGAATCCTGCTGGGGTTGGCTGAGGTTCGGCCAAGTGAGGGATGACCGGTCTCAGGATCGGCTCGGAGGGGATACCCGCCGCGAGGCTGTTTGCCTTCGAACGAAGATTTCGAGTCGTCATTGATCAAGGTGAGGGGAGAAGATCTTGGTTTGAGACCTCCCACTGTGGTCGCCAATGTTCTGCACTGTACTTCCGACCTTGAAGGGTGGTCCGAGGTAGTTAGTGGTTGATGTCCTTAGTCATCCGATCCTGCTGGTGTTGTACCTGCAAAGTCACTCCGATGCTAAAGTCAGTGGAGTAGTCTTAGCAAAGTAATAAATGAGATAATGCTTACCATTAATGAGGCAATGAATGTTGTATTTATAGAGTGGGGTGGGGTTGATTCCAATGAATCAGGACCGTCCGATCTGGTGGTTTGATCTGAGCCCTTGATGTTCGGACTGGGCCCTTTTGATATTGAGCCTACAAGGAGTGTGAATAGATGTCAAAAAATGGAGTGTATATGACAAAAAGTCATTCCATAACATATACATATCGCTATCGTCCACATTCAAAAGAAGAGAAGAATTTCATCCTTCTTTCAATTTTATTTGTCTAGCTAGAAGAAACTATACAAGGGCCACTGCCAGCAAGACCCGTCAAATATAGAATCAATCATGAAAATAACTCATGTCCAATAAACTCCAATTAGTGTTCACAATATCTAGTAGACAATTTGGTCAAAAAAATATATCTAGTTGACAATGTGGACTAATTAATTTTTTTACTCAAGTTGCAGCAAAACCTTCTTATAAATCATTATACGGTTTGAAAATTTCAAACTTCACTTGACTTTAGCAAATTTTTCATTTATTTCCCTGGTGGTGAAGATTCAATCCTTTGAATCATTTAACATGGTGGGTATAGGTAATGCAAAAATCCTCACACGTGTATGCATGAAAAAGATGCATACAGCACTACAAAACCAAGTGGACAAATCTCTTGCAAAGCAAAATAATCAAACATAAAACGAGAATGTGAATCATTAGGTTTGGCATATACATTAAACCAAGATGGGTTGAATAATTTATCATCTGAAAGTGTTAATTAGACTAAATCTTCCACCGGTAAATAGAGAAAGCGCTGAGAAGTCAGGGGTCAAGAAAAGAAGCGCAGAACACAATAAAGGAAGGTGACTGCATAAATTAGATTTTGTAGTCTTTATACTGTAACTAGTCCGAATGATCCTAACTTAATTTAAATTTTGTTATTTTTAAAAAATATTCTATTGGAGAGTATGAGATTGTCATTGTATCCGAGCTCAATACTAGAGAAAGTTGGCATCTGTAAAAGGAAAACACACAAGACCTAATTCATGCGACTCAGTTTTTTTGTTACAAAATAGGGTAAAGGGATAGTGCCGAATCCAAGGTAGGAAAGAGACTTTCGAACTATATTGAAGTATACATGTATTTGTATATGTATTTTGTATCAACGTACAATCAGTTAGCTGACGTGTTTCACCTTAAGTTAGTTAAGTAGTTAAGCATTCCTTTTACAATTAGTTAAGATACTGTTAGGTCAGTTATGGTTGTTAAGCCAACACTTGTATAAATATCAATATTCAGATCAATACAATTTAATTCTTTCTTCCACAATTTGAAGATTGAATCTTTTTATGGTATCAGAGCAGAGAAATCTGCTCTGCGTCCCAATCGTTTTCTTCATCACAAACCTCACCAACAACAATGGCGGATATAATCACTTCCACAGAAGAACCCGATCAATCAATACAAACTCAGAAAAACGATAATCAACCAAAGGATCCTGTGTTAACCCTAACCAACCCTTACTACCTTCATCCGGCGAAGAACCCAGGCGCCATTCTTGTTACGCCGGCGATGAATGGGAACAACTACGATACTTGGAGCAAGAAGATGAGAAGAGCGCTACTCACGAAGAACAAGATCAAGTTTATCAATGGAAAGATCACGGCACCGGCTGAAAGCGATACTCTGTATGAAGCGTGGGAACGGTGCAACGGAACGGTGGTTTCTTGGATCGCCGGATCATTGACACCGGAGATAGCACAGAGTATTGAAAACGTTGAAAATGCTCACGATCTATGGAACGAATTGAAGAACCGATTCTCTAAAGGGGACGCCTTTCGCATGTTTGATTTGATGCAAGAATTGCATTCGATCAAACAGGGAGAAAAGGGCATCAATTCCTACTACACCGACCTCAAGGTGATTTGGGAGGATCTCGAAACCCTAAGACCGATCAATGTCTGCGCGTGTGGAGCAGTGGATACAAACACCAAGAAGCAACGTGAAGAGGAATATGTAATATGCTTTTTGAAGGGTCTCAATGATTAGTACAATACGGTGAAGACTCAAATTATGATGATGGAGCCTCTACCGGGGATTAGCAAGGTATTTTCTTTAACTTTGCAACAAGAAAGACAGCTAAATGGGAGCATTGTTGGTGAGGGTCCTAAAACAGCGTTAATGGCGAATACTGCTCCTAATCAAGGCTCTCAAGGAAGAGGAAATGGAAATTCTAGCAAAGTGTGCAGTTATTGTGGGAAACAAGGACATACTGTTGAGGTTTGCTATTTCAAGCATGGTTTTCCCCCTGGATTCAAATTCAAGGACAAGGAAGGTGCTGCCAACAATGCAACAACGAATACCAACACCACTCAGGATGAAAATGCTGTGCCACAAGCCAATGAATCATCTGTTAGCATCAGCCCAGAAATGTATCAGAAGCTGATAGCCTTACTGAACAAGAATAATGATGCAAGAACAAGCCAAACACACCACATAATTGCATCCAACATGACTCAGGATTCCTCAGGTAATGTCACATATACTCTTTGGATAGTAGACACAGGAGCAACTGCCATATATGTAATAATTTGTCACTATTCTACTCATATCATGAAATAAAACCAGTTAGTATTAGAATGCCCAATGGGACAAGAACCTATGCTAAATATGCTGGAACTGTGATGTTCAATTCTGATTTGATTTTGCATAATGTGCTATATGTGCCTGAGTTTGGTTTTAATCTCATTTCTGGATATAAATTGTCTCATTTCCTGAAATGCAAAATAATTATTGATGATGATGATTGCACCATACAGGGAAAACCTACATTGAGGACTATTGGGCACGCTAGAGCTTTTCATTCCCTCTATGTGCTTGATCAGGAATCTAGATGCCTATCTTCTTTTTCTATATGTGATGACTCTGATTCAATTACTTATAAAAATGTCTTTAATAATCCCCAATGTAGCCATGTGATATCTGGAAATTTTTCACTATGGCATCATAGACTAGGGCACCCCTCACACAATGTAATAAAGCACATTTGTAATCATTCACCATATATACAAATTGTTCCTAATAAAGTGTGTGATACTTGTCATCTTGCAAAGCAACACAAATTATCTTTTCCTGTTAGCACTACTAAAAGTAAAAGAGCTTTTGAACTAATACACATGGACATATGGGGTCCTTTCTCAACTCCATCTGTCCATGGTCACTTGTATTTCCTTACTGTTGTAGATGACTTCACAAGACATACATGTCTATTTCTTATGAAAAACAAATCTGAGACAAGAGGATTGATCAAAGACTTCATCAATATGACTCATAATCAATTTGGAGTAACTGTGAAGGGCATTAGAACTGACAGTGGAAAGGAGTTCATAATGACAGAGTATTACCATGAGAAAGGCATCATGCACCAAAGGACATGTGTGGAGACTCCCCAGCAAAATGCAGTGGCCGAAAGGAAGCATAGACACATACTCAATGTGACCAGAGCCTTGATGTTCCAGTCACATTTGCCTAAGGTATTTTGGTCTTATGCTGTAACTCATGCTGTACATTTGATAAACAGGCTGCCTACAGTTGTGCTGGAAAATAAATCTCCATATGAAGTGCTACACCAACATGTTCCTGACCTAAAATACCTAAGAGTTTTTGGATGTCTTAGCTTTGCTTCAACATTGTCCCAAGGCAGAAACAAGCTTGATGCAAGAGCAAGGAAGTGTGTATTCCTTCGATACCGACCTGGCACAAAAGGATACATTCAAATGGATCTCAATAGCAGGGAAATTTTTATATCAAGGAATGTTCTTTTCAATGAAGATACATTCCTATACTGGCCTGTTTGGATCAAAACCAGTTTCCACTCCAATGACCAAGGCATCACAACTAGACACTGGTGAAGACACTGCTGATGTTGATGCCAGTACCTATCGTCGCCTAATTGGAAAACTCTTATATCTAAATACAACCAGACCAGACTTGAGCTTTGCAGTACAACAATTAAGCCAATACATGGCAAGTCCCAAAACCAAGCATATGCAAGCTGCGCATCGTGTCCTTAGATACATCAAACAGGCTCCTGGACAAGGTTTATTCTTCTCTGCATCCTCCAAACTACAACTGAAGGCATTCAGTGACTCAGATTTGGCAACTTGTGTTGTCACTAGAAGGTCTGTAACAAGGTTCTGTGTGTTCCTTGGAGACACTTATTTCGTGGAAATCAAAGAAACAAACCACTGTTTCTAGGTCTTCAACAGAGGCAGAATACCGTGCCCTTGCTTCCACAGTATGTGAACTTCAATGGCTCACATACATTCTCAAAGATTTGGCTCTGAACATCATCACACCTGTTCTATTATACTGTGACAGCCAATCTGCAAGGCACATTGCTGCCAACTCCAGCTTCCATGAGCACACCAAACACATTGACATTGATTGTCATGTGGTTCGTGAAAAACTCCAAGCTCAATTATTTCATTTGCTGCTTGTTCCTTCATCATCTCAATTGGCTGACATCCTTATAAAGGCACTGGATCCCCTACAATTCACAACCCTTTTGTCCAAGCTTGGAGTGCTGAATATTTACCCTCCAGCTTGAGGGGGGGTATTGAAGTCTACATGTAGTTAGCTGACGTGTTTCACCTTAAGTTAGTTAAGTAGTTAAGCATTCTTTTTACAATTAGTTAAGATACTTTTAAGTTAGTTATGATTAGTTATGGTTGTTAAGCCAACACTTGTATAAATATCAACATTCAAATCAATACAATTTAATTCTTTCTTCAACAATTTGAAGATTGAATCCTTTTAAACTATTTGAACACTTACGAGTTACGAAGATAATTACATTTACCTTCCTGATGAAACTAGAGAAAATTGAACCTAGACCTCTCAAATACAACCGGTAAAACACATTTGAATATGAGTGTGAGCATTATTACCATTGGGTATTTGGTGTGGCATTGTCCAGTGCACCGCCACTAGGAATGTAGATCGGACGGTGAATGATGATGCCATGCAGAGGAAGCAAGCGTGGGTGGATTAGTTACTTTTGCACACATATTTGTCATTCTCTTTAATTACAAAATCAGAGGATCCGATAAGAAAAAGACAAAAGAAAGTACAGGTTGATCAGATATAAAGTAAAGTGATGAGATTGATTTGAGAGGGAGGGAGGGAGGGAGAAATAAAGTTGAAGAAGCTAGCTAGCTATAGCCTAGAAGCTAGTAGCTCCAGTAGCTAGCAGGTTGGTAGAAGAGAACTTATTCGATGACCGCTCTCTCTGAAAAGAAACTGCAACACAACCCTAGCCACGTTCTCCTCCACTGCACCATTGATCACTTTTTCCAATTCAAGTAACCCGATACAATTCAAATACGAAAGTAAAAGCAAAGAAAATACCATCATTCACTTCATCACAGGTACAGCTAGCTAGTAGTCATATATAGCTGATCATAGCTCATAGCTATCCAGCGATATCGTCACCCGATGAATGATCACCTTTTACAGCACAGGCAGACCTATCAGAGAGAGATTACTAATCTCACACACTTCCAAGCTTAAAGGCCAAAAAATAAAATAAACAAGTCTCGTAAAAAGACTGTAAATATGAATACAGGTTTATTCTCTACATTGTGATTGTGATATAGAGAAAATGTAATTTAATACAGTAACCACAATTTCTAAGCTTCCCTTTCATTCCTCTCCAAATCAAAAACACATTATGAAAGCTGAAGCACAAACCAACAGTAATAACAAGTACTACTGATGAACAAAGGTTGTTTGTTGACATGAGCACTAAATAATAAAAATAAACAAGCCTACTACAGAACTCCAACAATAACTACCAATCTAAACTAATTTTTCTGTTAAAAAAAAACTAAACCTAGTTAACTAAACAGAGACAAAATTAATAAAGTGAAATAATTAAGTACTACCAGCATAAAGATTTGATTTCATAATAAGAAGCTTATAGTTTTTAAAAACAAGAAACAACAATTAATTAATGTGATGTGACGCTCTAATTATCAGTAAGGTGGTGGTGGTGGTGGTCTAGCCGTAGGAGCCCAAATCACATCTGATGGCAATTGACAGCTATACATCGACATCCCACCACACGACTCCGCCTGACCTTGTCCGCTATCCACCGCACCAGAAACCGCCGGCGAATGTCCATCGCCTCCTGATACCGAGTTCCGACCTTCTTCCATCGGCAGCCTATGATACGACGGATTGTTAAAAGAAGCAGCTATCACAAACACCGTTCCCGCAGCCATCAAAGCGCCGGCGACCAACCCTCCGACAATCTGGCCTTGCGGTCCAGCTAGGGAAATAGCGAAACCGTTTGGAGAAGCACCGGAATGTTGTGGAAGAAAAGTAGCGGTTATAGAGAGGATATCGAAACGGCCGTGAAAAGTAACGACGGCTCCAGGAGTAGTTGAAGGTTGACGGAGAGAAACGTTAGCAACGGCTCCAGTACCAGTTAAAACGCAAAGTCCCATATTCTTTCTACGACTAAACTGTGCTAAAGCTTGAATTACGTCGTTTCCTCCCGCAACTTCTAGAATGAAAGGACTCATAGCAGGTTCAGGGTCACGTGTTATGATAACCGGTGGTTTGGGTTTGTTTTTGGATCCAGGTGGACGTCCTCTTGGCCGCCTAACAACCTCAATGGTGGCACCGTCGCCGGAGGAGTTAGGCTTCTGAACAGTGTTTTGGGCGGCGCCACCACCGCTTCCACTTGGGTTATCGTCTTCAAGCGGTTGGCATTCACGAGAGAGTTGGAAAGGGTTATGAGTGAAAGGGTGGTTTTGTTGCACTTGAGAGTGTGATTGTTGAAGCTTTGAGAATATGTTGGTTGCTTCACCCTTGTGATGTTGTTCTAAGTATTCTCCTTTCATATTGTTTAGTTTATTCTCAATTTTCTATATGGTTACTGATCCCCAATGGATGATTGGCACAGGCTATGTGGATTTTAAATGGATATAGTAATAGTTGTTGCAATAAAATAGATAGTGCAAGAAGATTGTAGAGAGAAAAATGGAACCTGTGAATGAGGCGAGAGGCAAAGAGTATGAAGAGGTGTAAGGAATTGTTTATTATTTCTATATAATATATGGTAAAAGAGGGGGAATGAAGAGAGAGAAAAAAGGGAAGGGTGGGTGAGCTTGGAAAATAAGTAAAGACTAATGGCGCCGCTGGTTGAAATGAAATGGAACATAGTGGGGTCCACTACAGAGTTACATATGAGACAGATAAAGATGTTATGGATATATATGTCGATTGCAAATTGGACATTATTGGTTGCCTCAATCTATCACCGCCTTTCCTTTTTCCCCTTTCTTCCATGCTTGCTCTCTAGTTTGGTCGTATAGTAGTAGATAAGGACTCTTTGAATCTTTGGTTGGTGGCTCTAGTTTGGTCGTATAGTAGTAGATAAGGACTCTTTGGATCTTTAGCTGGTGGGTTTGGTTTGGTTTGGATATATGGATTATGGGGGATGATGGTTGTTTTCTTGTACCAATCTAATGAATTCAAATCTTTGATTTCGTCCTTCGTTTTTACATGTTCATCTTTCTTATTGCTTAATGCGGTTGACATTCTTTGTGTTACTTTGGTAATTCAAACATTTATCATTTCATTTGGCTCAAATAGTCATAAACTTAATTATTGTGTTTAATTGTGTTAATTGAGTTTGCTTGTTAACTTAACTATGTTAATTGGGTTTAATTGTGAGTTAATTTCAAGTTTGGCTGAAGTTTCCTCTCACTAACTTTTACACGTCAAGTTTTGACATCATTTCGACTATAGAAGTTAATACAAGGCGACACTTTATCAATTTGAATATATAAAACTGGGTGTATAGTCTCGGGACAAAAAAAACATTTTTGCACACATCAACAAAAAAAATTATTTAAGTAATTATGATCATTCTTATATATAATTAAGATAATTAAACTAAACTAACAAAATTCTTTATTTATTAGAACATAAGTAGTTTTGTTCATAAATTACAACCAAAGACAACCTACTTACTTCGCCACAAAACATCATGTTTTTGGATTTAATTTGTGTATTTTATTCTTATCTTGTTTTAATTGGAAACAAAATTCTCTCCACAGCAATCATATTAATCACCTGACAAAATTATTATTGGGTTGGTTCCTTTTACTTATATTAAAGTTTGAATTTGGTTTTCCTGGTTGCATTGACAATTTCAGTAACATAGAGATGCAGATTTCCAAGTTCGGACCCAAATGCGTCCATTGGATAGTGTGTGTGTGATGCTTATCACACGTCTAACCCTTTTAGTGTCTTCATGTTAGAGTTAGTTACAAAAAGGCCAATGTGATTGTTGTAGGAGATGAGTTGGATGCCTACATGACTTGATCTTTTTATCTTTTTATATCTTCTTTATCTAACAAACGCTAGATTTACAAACTTGGATCATCTCCTTCCCACTTTTCCTATATCTCCCTCTTTCTCTATCCTTGTCTTAACTCCACTCTCTATTATCATTACTTATAGATTTTTAATCATTTTCTCTCTTCTCATACACTAATATTTATGGTGGAGAGAAATGAGGGAATGAGATAATCCAAACACTAGATGTACAAATCACAAATAAAAAAACCCCAAATTAAAAATTAGACTTCTTACGCCAAGAAGTGCGCCATTGCAATTGAAATACGATTTTGTCCATGGCTAAATTGATTAAATAATAATTTTTCTAATAGATTTGTATTATTTGATCAATTGAACATGTAAGTATTTACGGAAACACATTAAAAAGATGGACACATGAGTGCTAGGCTTTTCGCTAATATATTATAACTAAACTTCATCATAAACTCTTTTTTTTTTGCCTAAATTCATCATAAACTCTTTATAATCATGAATTTCATTATAAACTCCAACCTTAATAGTCTTGCACAAATGTAAGATGAGAATGGGACAAGCATGTATGGACCTCAACACCTCTCATCAATTTTGACCACTGGCCCTAGGTGCATTTTGACGGGAAAGCCATTGAATAACATTGCCTCCAAGGACATATATTTCCCAATCCAACTTGTCTCTGGAGATTCTCGAAAGAAAGTCAAAAAAGAAGCTTCCTTTTCTCATTGATTTTGCACTAGTTTCAAACTAGTTGAGGTGTGAAGGCGCAGGTTTCCTTGAGTGTACTGTGTATATAGTAGTACATGAATTGGATTAAGACGATTTAATTCTTCAGTGGGATCCATTTTTTAATTTGTTTTTTATGCTGTCCCATGATTTTTTTAGTTACTGTATATAATTGTTTCCATTATTAATATCGATTTTTCACAATTATAAATTTGAAATACATAAATTTAAATTTCGACCAATCATGTTATATTAAGAAATACTACAAATTATTGTGTATATGGTTTTTTTTTGACAAATGTGTATCTGGGTTTAGGCAATTCATTTTTACAACTTTCACACAATGTAAAAATTCTCACCTACACAATTTTTATTGCTTAATTATCTTCATAATAATTTAAAATATATTATCTTTTAATATTTTTATTCTTTTTTGGTCGAGACCAGTGTATCCACTGCTGAACGCAGTGACTAATCAACTCGTTGGATTGGAGGCACCTCGAAGGGTGGGACAGTTGGCCCAGGGATTTAAAGCTGGGTATACCCTCGCTGGATTAGAGGCACCTCGAAGGGTGGGACAGCTGGCCCAGGGATTTAAAGCTGCTTTATACCCAAGGCAAGGATCGAACCCTCGACACTTGGTTAAGGGAGTATGAGCCCCAACCGCTCAACCACACCCCCTAGGTTCAGAAAATCGCCTAGAAGTGAACTGGTTTTTTAATATTTTTATTCTAATCATTGTTTTTTAAAAATAAAAAAATTAATTAAATAATACTTATTAAATTAATTTTGGAAATTCCGACGCAATCATCCTCATTTGTGAAATTTTATAGGGACTAAAAATCCATAATCCTACTTTTTACGGTAAAAAAGTGAAAACAATATATTTTCCAAAACAAAATTTATTGTCTCATTTAAACACTATATATTGTCCTGTATACATATTTATTGTCTTATTTTCCAAAACAAAATTATTTGTGAATATATAATATAGTTTGACTTGCAAATAACTCTTTTAAATTATTTTACTCATTTGATTTGATTTAATGCCAAATGATAAAATAAGTGGTTTTAAAATTTACATTTTATGTTATGACTAAATATATTTTGAAATTAACAAAATCATACCTCATATATTTATTGTCTGTGTAATTTTAAACTTGAAGTATATATATAACATACCTATTTTTGGCTCCTGAAACTTATCACCGAGGCTTCGCCACCATGGCTATGATGCATGGTCACATGGCGAGGATTTTGTTCCCTAGCTAGGTAGAGCCCCCATCTAATCCTGAAGACCACTCTAGCAATCACCCAGCATGGCAGCATCTACATTAATCATGCAACCCAACAATTTACAAAATACAAATGGAGCTACGGTGGCTGCCCTTTGGCTTACAATTGTGAAGCCTAAATGCATTTTTTTCTCTATTTGGCAAAAAATAGCAGATGGTGGATAAGCTAGCTTATAGTGGATAGTTCATAGTGGATAAGCTAGCAGGTTGAATTTAAAGTGTTTCGTAAAATTAGTGGTTGAACTAGCTTATAAATATAGAATGACTTAAATAGACATTTGTAATTGATGCTTGAAAAGAGAGAAAATATTGATTTAATAGAGGATAAAGAAGGAATTTAATTAAAGTAACAAGGGTAAAAGTGAGACAAAAGGTGAAACGCTATAAGCTATACGCTCAAACGCTACTTCAAGTAATGTTTCAAAAAAATGCTATAAGCTTGTTGCGCCAAACAGTTACTAGTAGCAAATTCGCTATAGGCTTCATTAAGGTTCTATTTGGCAAAGCAAATCCGCTAGCTTATAGCAGATAAACTACTTGTAAGTGTTTGGCACAACTAGTCTATAGCAATTTTTCTTTAGCTTATAACATTTTTTGAAACGCTACTTAAAGTAGCGTTTGAGCTTATAGCATTTCACTTTTTCTCTCATTTTTACCTTTGTTACTTTAATTAAATTCCTTATTTATCTTCTACTAAATAAATATTATCTATCATTTTCAAGCATTAATTACAAATATTCATCTGCTAGTTTATCCGCTATAAATTCATCCGCTATAAACTACCTTAACTTTTTATCACCGTAAAAGCACAAAAGTTGATATAATCTGCTCAAAAATTGGAAGGTGGGTTTAAGCTGATTTGCTAGACCTCCTCTAATGGGAAGCGAGAAAAAGAAGAAGCGCCAAAGTACAACTATAAGCCTATAAGCTCCGCGCTTTTTCCTCAAGAAGCCAAAGAATGGTAGCTTTTCTTTTGTACAAAAAAACTGTCTAAAGTTTGAAACCACATTCTTTCGCCAAAGACAAATACAAATACGAAAATTCATTTCATTTTAAAAGCTGCTAGAACATGCCAGATAAAAGTATCCCAAAATAACCGGCCATTATTTCATGTTCCCACTTCGACACAACAATAGGTGCCTTTGGTTTAGAACGTAATAGCATGTTATTTAGGGGATCTATTGGTGACATTGTAATTGTAACTATCATTAACAAAGTGAAATAGGGTGGTTTATGAGTAAGGCGAGTAGAAATTTCGGTCTATGGTGGAATAACCCAATAGTTTGTTTAAAGGTGTAATTTTTGGGTATTTGGGGTTGGACACCCCTAGTACTCCAATTATAATATACGTTTCTTATAAAAAAAAGAGTTTGAGACAAGGTTCCAAATTCTCAAAGTACACATCGATTTAAATTCCAAAAGGAAAAAAAACTCAAAATAATCTTCTAAATCAACCATATTCACCCTATCTAGACAACTTTTCACTAGGAAGAGCTAATGAGACAGAAAAGACACAGTGACGCCCCAAGTTTACGAAGAAAACAAAAATAGACATCTATGTACGCAATCTTATTTCTATAGCTAATAGCTAAATTAATACATCTAACCCTAGGAACTGAATTTAAAGTTTTAGGTGCACACGAGACTTTCTCAAATAGGAAAGAATAATAGTAGTATACTGTACTATTTATCATGAGATTTAGAGGTCATTAAAAATGTTAGATTGTATGTTTCGCAGGGTGGATCTAACTTTATCATCAATAGGAACTACCCAACTGAAATAACAGACATCAATAATGATTCAACAACACAGAAATCAAATCCATTTAACCCTAATTCAGGAAAAATAGATAACGTTTACCAATTGCCATTGGCAATTTAGCATTAGGCTTCCTAAACAAGGCATCTGCTGAATATTTTCATGCATGAATGAGTCGTATCGGACGATTGCGCCAATGTGCTCAAATAAGATGCTCCTAAGTTACAGATTAAACATTTCTTAACACCTCAAATTTCCCAACTCTATAATCAGGAGGTTTTATTATAATTATGAGCATGTTTACGGAAAGGCGAACCAGCTGGAGCAATGAGACCGAGGCTTTCCATCACTCTTATCCTACGAGAACTCAACTCTTGGGGCTTTCCTGAGGCTGCTTCCTGAGTATAATAGTAAGTTAATATACTTGACAATAATGGGATTAACCAACACAAAAAGTAAAAAGGTTCAAAATACTTACACGACTTTGGCTACCACCATCTTGCCCAGAGAATTTTCTCTTGCTCCCAGATTTTTTACTTGGGGTTCCTGTTGAAGAAGAAAAATAAGAGAAATGGTCTGTTAATATGTTTTGAAATTTTTACATTGATTTACAGTCACTTAGAGGGTAATCTACACTGATAATAACTAATATCCAGCTTTATAATCAGTGACTGTGTAATCTGATATATTTCAACATAAACACGGATGGCCATATATAATAAGATATATGTTAATATTCTAACTCCTGAAGTTAAAGCTAAGTTGTAGGTTCTCAGCTTGTGTGATACAAATAAACTCAGTACTAGTAAACTCAGACCTAGAACTCAGCAATGCATAAGACAGACCACATAGAAATAATACAAAAAGTAGTAAAACATAGTGAAGATGCGTCCAAAGAGCAGCCGATCACAGAGAGGATAAGTCATGATGGACAAACAGCTTAACAGCTGCTTGGAGATGTAGAATTAGTGCTGAGTACAAAAGGAATGGACTAGATTGGAAATGGGCTGAAAACTAACACCGTCGAAGATTGCTGAAAAGTTAGGAAACATGCCCTCACGCACTGGTGCAACATTATATCTTCCACTGGTCAGCGTCAAAGGGTAGAACTGCGAAGGAAAACACCATCACAGCTTCAAAAGCGAGAAGACATGGAAGAAATGTGGACAGAAGATCTAGGAGATAAATCTCAATGGAACAAGCACACAGCAGAGGGATTAAAAAAGGGAGTTAATGATTGGATACAACCGTAACTGATGGGTGAAAAGATAAACAGCCATCAGAGACTTTAACATGGATGATTATAACCTTCAATGAGAAAAAGGAAAACATGGATGCATATAACTTTTCAAAACTCAAATCCGAATATCCATGTCACTCAGTTTTTTTGCTCCCTTGGAAAGGAACAAGGTTTTTTTCATGTCCCTTAGGTTTTTTTCTCCCACAAAATGGAATGAGGTAGATGTATTGCTGTTGGGGATGGATCCACTCAGAGAACATTGGGAGCATTTCCCCCACTAAGCTTTTAAATAACTTAATACTATATATATTAGCTGCTCAAATATATACTATATATACTATATATTTTGAGTATTTCCCCCATAACTTTATATATGAGTAAGAGTATTGCCTCCACAACAAAGTTTCTGGATCAATCACTAATTGCTAAGAGCATAAAAACTTTACTCGCAGAATTAGTCTGCATAACTTCAAAGTTTCATGATTCATCACTGACGATACAACCTATTTGTTTCAGGGGTGTATTGAATAGGGATTTTGAAAAAGAAATTAGAAGACAATAAAAGACTTATTTTTGATAAAAAAAAAAGAAAAAAAGTCTCGTGGAACTCAATTAGTATAATAATTTTTTTTTGAAACACAGTGTCCAGATCTAGTGGTACACAAATTGAGACTTCTTATAGGATATTAAAAATCTTGTTATTCAAAAACTTCATATCTTAAAATCTCAGGATTCTCAATCCTTACTACCTTTTTGTCGATGCCATGTGTATGTATGCAATTATTTCAAATGCCATAAAAACTAGTTTTATACAAGTACTGCAAATGTATATTTTGAACGTAGAAGACATCAGGCTGAGAATTAGAATAAGATGACGTGCAATCTTAATTTGTGAGTTAAATGTTTTTTTCCTAAATACAACCTCCAGAAGTAGGGATTCAGATGAATACAAAACAAACAAGAGGAAAAACAGAAGAGATGAACGGCAAAAAGTGGATGAACAACAATTTGAGAGAAAAGCAGATGCAACTTGAGTATCCTGTCACCATAACTCAACCAATATGGGCAGTATACCTATATCACAAATCTCTGAAAACCTGAGTGGATTATCTACAAAATGAAATAACAAGAATATAAAGCAGTAAATCAATCTGTAAGATTCGAGAATCTAACTTAACTTGAAAACATGATGAAGACCGAAATATTAAAAGCAGCCTAAAGTAAAATCTAAAAAAGTTTATGTAACCCGTTTCCATTTTGTGTCTCGCCTACATCAAGGGTTCATTTCCAGGAGCTGGGTCCTAAGACTTCGAATATTGCGTCATATACATGTTTCATAAATATATGCAGTCCAGTATGTAGAACGAGAACACATTCTGTGGAATCTGTTCCTACATATGGCAATCCAACTTTTCTGATAGCATGTTTGGGTGTGCGTTAACGTCGAACGAAACGCAGTGGACATCACGTCAAGCACCACGTTTGTGTAGAAGCTTCATTTTTTAGCTTCTCAAAATTCACGGCAAGGAGCTCTCATGACATGCGTTTAATGTCCCAGTCGCACATCCAAACATACATTTAAGCGAATTTGGTTACTATTCACCCCTTTTTTATTTGAGGAGACACACTAGAAGGCAACAATTAGCAGTAACAAGTGGAAAAGGGTTGCAAACCTTTCATTTCGTACACTACACTATTCTTTTTTCCATTCAGGTGAGTGAAAAACTAATAGCTATGCCAATTTTCATTTTGTAGAGAAAAACCATTAGAGCTACTACAGTAAAATGAGCTAACCTTTAGCCTTCGATGACCTCTTTGTGCTAGGAAGATCCTTCATTCATTAAAAAAAAGACAATAAACAGTGTTAATTCAAAATTTTGAAGAAAATCACTGCCTATAAGAAGTAAGAAAGTTGAAGACCAAGTCTATAAGATCACTATTAATAAATAAATCAAACAAAAGCATGGTTACCTTTACAAGAGCTTCCTCAAGTATTTTTTTGAGATCCCAATTATTATTCCTGAGTATCTGAAAGCTCAGATAAGCACAGAGGAAACCACGCCAAATCCATTAGATTTACAAAGAAACAGAAAGTAGGTTTACATCAACTGCTCACAAAATATCAACTTATTACTTACCATCTTAAACTCAGAACAAGATTCAATAGGATCTACATACAAGCTGCAGCAGGGGAAAAACATGTTATTACAAATTAATGTGCAAATCGTAAAGATTGTACACGGGATAAAGTACCGACTATGTATAGCTTCCATAAAGCCGAACAAGGACATCCTGCGTGCTACGTTTGACAGGTTTAACATTGTCAGTGACTCTCTCACCATCAACAACCTACCACATTTTAACCATTTCATAGAAACAATATAAGCATCAACAAGATAAACATCTAAGAGAGTATGTTTCTTCAATGAAGGTCATATAATTCACACACCTGTGCAGGCCACCATGAGCCATTACGAAGCTTGACATATATCACATCCCCAAATGACACTGAATCGGCTGAACTTTGCTCTTCCACTCCTTCACTAGTCTGATTCTTTTCACTCTCCATACTTTGATTCACCAGCCAAGAAAACCCTAAATTGTTGGTTTCACCACTAACTAATAGGGTAAACCAACAAATATAACAATTTTTTCTCTAAAACATAATCAATTGTTCCCTCATTCACCTGAAATTTCAAGAATCCTAATGTAAACAAACATATCATAGCATGCATCACATTATTCCGTTATGTTTCATTCTTCTTTGACCACAAAATTTTTCCTCTCACTCTCTCTCAAACGCTTCAATTCTCATGTAAGAAACCAAACACGATGACCAAAGAACAAGAAAAGACTAAAGATTTTTTCTTTTACGAAATAAATCTGGAAATCAAATAGAAACGTTTCAAGTTTGTTCCTTTAACACAGACATGCAGAAGAAAATAATTGCAAAATTGTATCAAAAAATGAAATTAAATAAAAAGCAAATCAACACACCACTAAGAAACGAAGGTGCATTGTCAAAAAAAAAAACGAAGGTGATTAATGTTGGTGAGTGCAGTGAACGAGAAATGAAATTAAAGTAAAGACTTACAGAGCGTAAGAGCGAAGAGGGAAGAGAGAGATGGAGAGTTCAAAAGACTGTCGGAGCCAAAAGAACTAGCGACAACGTAGCGCAGCTTTACCTTCTTGTGTAACTCTTAAATAAATGTTCTCCGTTCGATACAAGAATCGGATTGTGTTGGGAGAAAAAAATAATTGAATTCATTTTTTAATTTAAACAATACTTTAGTCGGAAGTAGTTCTTATTTTTTCAAATCTGTCTATTCTATTTTTTTAAATAAAATTTGTCTATTCTTTTGGTCGAGGTCAGAGTATCTACCGTCGAACGTAGTAACTAATCTCCTCGATATATAATGATAAATGGGAAAAACAAATTACTATTATAAAAATTATATTAGTACGATTTTCATATACTTTAGGACCTAAATTGGAGAAAGTGTGTAAACTTATAGGCTAATTTGCAGTTTACTCTTAAATAAATTTGGAGTTAGATAACTTGACTTATTAATTTTTAGTAACTTAAGTGAGGATATTTGAAAAAAGAAATTAAAAAATCCTATGAATCAACATTTTTGATAATTTTTTGCACCCTGATTTAGAGACCGTGATCCACCACTGTGGACAAGTAACATCATTTTTATATCCCTCCTTTAAATATGAGTTGGTACGATTATACCACATGCGTTCAAATTGTATTATCTCATGGAGGGGCTGATTCAATTTTGAGTAATCATCTCATCTCGAAAGTACGAAAAGTGTGTCTCAAAATGTTAAATCTATCGGAGATTTTCATGTAATTATGAAATGAGTCATAAAAATAAGTTGTAACAACATTCAGTGGCGGATCCCGGGTTCGAGGGTGTCAAACTTTTTAAATACACGATTTGCTAAAATATAATTAAAAACAACTATAACATATTTAAATAAATAAATTAACATTTCAATGTATGTTATCAAATAGTCGTTCATTCATGTATCCCCCATCCGGTTACGCAACCTATTTTTCACAATATTCATAGTAGAGAAAACTCTTTCTACAGATGTTGTTGCAACAGACAAAGTAGTGCCAGCTTCAAAAGAAGACTTTATCAGGTTCAACTTGTGTTGCACTAGACCAACACAAATTAAATAGCATTAATAAGTTCCTAAATACAAATTAAATAGCACTACAAAAATCACTATTCAAAAAATACAAAAAAAATTCAAATTAAATGGGCTTTTTTTGTTACCGTATTAATGGTGCGCAGTATCCACCGGCTTTGTCGGTGACTATCCTAGTCCGGGGGACCTGGCTGGCCATTGGTATACCCGACTTTGCCCGTCTGTGTGGTGCTCCCCTCCTAACTGAGTTGTTGCCACACCCAAAATTCGAACCTGAGACATTGCGATGAGTTCCAAGCTACCACCCAGATCAACAGTTGTTGGTAAAAAAATTCAAATTAAATAGACAAAAAAAATAAAAAAATTTAAATAGCACTAACACAAAATACAAATTAATTAAATAGCACTAACACAAATTATCAATTAAATAGTACTAACAGGTTCAAAATTAGGACAATAAGAACAAGAACGGTTCCAAGGAGATAGAGAAATAGAGAAACTTATTTTAAAAAAATATAAGAGTGTGAGTGTGGTGCCTTAGAGTGGTGCAAAATTATGAACTTTGGTGCAAAACTAAGAACTTGGGTGCAAAATATATTTTTCAGGGGTTCAAAAACATTTTTCCCTAAAGTATCGGTGCTAATTTTATTTTTTCAGGGGGTTCATTTGAACCCCCTCAAACACACGTAGGTCCGCCAATGACAACATTCCTCATGTGCAATTTGAGCTTTTTATGTGCTACACGACTATTTTAGTACCGAAAAGTACTTGCATCCACTACAGGTGAATATGTCTCATCAAAATCAATTTTAGGTCTCTGCAAAAGCCCTTGAGCAATAGCTCAAACTTTGTATCTCACAATTTTACCATTTTGACCCCGTTTTCGCACATAAATCTATTTGTATCCAACTAGTTTCACACCTTCAGGTCTTTGGACTACAGGTCCAAAACTTTTTACTTGTAAAGGAAGTTTAATTCTACTTCAATTTTATTTTTCAATTTTGGTCAATTCTCAATTTGTCTACAATATTTAGTAGACTTTAGTTGATGACCCTCACTATCACTTATCACATTTAATACTATATTATATGTAAAAAATTGTCAATGTTGACTTCATTTCAATTCCATGGTATTTCATTTTTGACATAATTCATTGAGATCTCTTTAATTTCAGAATTTGTTTAGGTACTTGATCAGTTATTTTGAAACTGAAATGTCAATTATGTCCGAAGATTTTTTGAGTTTATATCCTCGCTTGGACCATATTTATTTGAAACTCCTTTTCTTGTTCGAAGATTTTTACCTTTGGAACTTATTGGTCTAATATGCTTCTGGTACTACACATAAAATATATAAAGTGCCCACATGGTGGGTGTATTGGCCAACAAATATTGCCATATGTACTCGTTTCTAAAAAGTTGAGATATTCACTTTCAACTGCTGTGATGATTGTATAATTATAAACTTTCCTTGTAAACACGAGATACACGAGAACTTATTAGATTGAAGGACCTTCTGGTTCTTCAATTGATGACCATATGAATTTTCAATTATTTTTTGCATCATTATAGACCCGAGATGGCTCAACCAGTTATGCCAAACAACGAATTTATTGTAATTTGTAAACTTCTGGTTTTACAACATGTGATTCAACTGCACTGGTATATGTGTACTACAAACTGGAAAAGTGTGCAACTTTTTCACTACACGTATTTTATCTGAACCTTGGCTAGTTGTGTATAAATAAATATATTCAACATCTCCTCCATTTCTTATTTCAATATATATGATATCCATTTATACTCTATCCCTAAAACAAAGTTATGGTTATGGCTATCATGTGATAAGTGCATGTAGACCATTTTGAATAATGCGTGCATTAAGGAGAGACGGACAAGTGCAATAATTTTTAGTTTTTGGTTTTGTGAAGTTTATTTGTAGGTATTTTGTGACCAAAGGCCATACAAGTTTGATGACTTGACTACCTCGTGCCAATAATGGGCAAAGTTCTTTTTGAAGTTTCATACGAATCAAAAAAGAGGTGAAAGGATTCGATTTGTGTGCTCTTGGACAATCAACAAGTTTGGAGCTATTAAAAATAATAGTGGCTTAGGAAGTGTTACATTCTCTTAGGGACTAATTAGTAATTTGGTAGTTGTTAGTATTTCCTAGAGTTCTATATATAGAGCACATTGTACTCACATTTACTATCTTTTTCAATATGATTCCTTATGAAGAGTTTTTACCTCTTTTACCACATGAGTATTCCTATGCTCTCTACCTCTCCTATGAGTTTGATCTATGCATGTATGATCATATGATTCTTAACATGGTATCAGAGCGATACCCTAGAGATGAGGATTACGCTTCCGATTCCGATTCGGTCACATGTGAAGAAGATGATTCTGATTTCGGTGATTCACAATGTGTTGTTCCACGATGGTTGTTCTTTGAACAAGAAGACGAAGATGCGCTGCTCCTACATGATAGCAACCATCTCGAAATCGTTTTTGGGAGTTTCGATCAAGATTCTGATCTTGATATGATTTCCGCAGTTCCATTCCTTGCAATCAAACCAGATTTTGATGAATCCACAATCAAAATCGGAGAAATCGCATGTCCTGTTGCTGCCATCAAACAGAGCGACGAAGATGGAGGATCTGGTGACGCTGCATCAGCGTTTGTCGATCTTGAAACCAATGTCGTGGATCTAATTGAATCCAACACTGTTGAGGAGAAGCATTTGCAAGAGCTGCTTAGAGAGATGATCCCTTCCGTTCCTCTTCCTTATCCAATCGAAGTCTCATTGCACTCTCTTAACGCAATCTATATGCAAGCACAATCGGCTGATCTAAACTTCAACATATGGCAACGCCTCTTCTCTCAGTATTTGGGTAAATTTCACGTTTGTCTCTTACAACTTCATCTTAATAGTTGCAATTCTGATTTGTTTTGGATTGATTTTGTTGAAATGGTTAAAAGGTTTTTAAGGAATATGCATGGAAATCTGTTTAGAAGCTTAGATGCAATTTTGGTTATACATTGCGATTCCTCTGAAGACTTTGATTATGCCCTCCAATTGTTTGATCAAATGCCAAAATGTCTTGTGGCTGTGTGGGTTGCCATTACTCTTGAATATAATAACTTTGGGTTTGATGTTGTTGCATTCGGTGTGTTCAAAGTCAAGAAAAAGGGTGGTATTACACATGCTAATTACATTAAAATGAATTTGTGCTTTTGGCCACCATTGAACTATGGAGTACATGATTGTTCATTGGGTGACTGTGTCAAGCTACTCTTAGAATGTGGTGCTAAGATGGAGTTCCGAGTTGAAACAACAAGCAAGACTAAGTTCCTTCCTATACATATGATGCCTCATTTAGGCTTACTAACAATAATTCTTGGAAGATGTTTTGAAGTTGGGATAGCAGAAAAACACACTTTAACCTTTGCTAAAGGAGGTTATGATCAAGTAGCACATGATGTTAGCCTTCAAAGGCTTCCAGTGAGGTTTGTTTTGTATAATGTTCCTTCCCTTACAAAGCTCCTAACTGTGTCTACTGATTGGGTTCTTAAACATTGTGGAGGTATGCCTTGCAGTTGTTCCACTATTAAGAATAACAATTTTCATGATTTAAATTCTTGGTGGACAAATTATGGTTGGGAACTATT